>JAYEVJ010000081.1:0-248272 GCA_036346265.1 Melocanna baccifera
TCCCAAACACCCCAATGGACCTCATATGCGCCTAACGCACTCGGCATGCGTTCGTGAAATTCGAGCGGTGTTAAACTTTCCACAAAGCGGACACGTCGGGTGCCGAACCCGTCTGAACGCTAAGCGCCGCACCGAGCGAAAGCGCGTCCCAAACACCCCAATGGACCTCATATGCGCCCTAACGCACTCCGGCATGCGTTTCGTGAAATTCCGAGCCGGTGTTAAACTTTCCACAAAACGGGCACGTCGGGTGCTCGAACCCCGTGCGAACGAAAACGCGGCACCGGAGCGAAACGCGTCCCAAACACCCCCAATGGACCTCATATGCGCCCTAACGCACTCCGGCATGCGTTTCGTGAAATTCGAGCCGGTGTTAAACTTTCCACAAAACGGGCACGTCGGGTGCTCCGAACCCGTCGCTAACGACAGCAGCGGCACCGAGCGAAACGCGTCCCAAACACCCCAATGGACCTCATATGCGCCCTAACGCACTCGGCATGCGTTTCGTGAAATTCGAGCGGTGTTAAACTTTCCACAAAGCGGGCACGTCGGTGCGGAACCCGTGGCGAAAAAACAGCGGCACCGGAGCGAAACGCGTCCCAAACACCCCCAATGGACCTCATATGCGCATAACGCACTCCGGCATGCGTTTCGTGAAATTCCGAGGCGGTGTTAAACTTTCCACAAAACGGGCACGTCGGGTGCCGAACCCGCGAACAAAACGGCACCGAGCGAAACGCGTCCCAAACACCCCAATGGACCTCATATGCGCCTAACGCACTCCGGCATGCGTTCGTGAAATTCCGAGCGGTGTTAAACTTTCCACAAAGCGGGCACGTCGGGTGCTCGAACACCGTCTTGACAAAACGCGCACCGGCGAAACGCGTCCCAAACACCCCCAATGGACCTCATATGCGCCCTAACGCACCGGCATGCGTTCGTGAAATTCCGAGCCGGTGTTAAACTTTCCACAAAACGGGCACGTCGGGTGCTCCGAACACCGCGGCGAACGAAAGCGCGCACCGAGCGAAACGCGTCCCAAACACCCCCAATGGACCTCATATGCGGCCTAACGCACTCCGGCATGCGTTTCGTGAAATTCCGAGCCGGTGTTAAACTTTCCACAAAGCGGGCACGTCGGGTGCCCTGAGCACCGTGGCGAACAAAACGCGCACCGAGCGAAGCAGCGCGTCCCAAACACCCCAATGGACCTCATATGCGCCTCTAACGCACTCGGCATGCGTTTCGTGAAATTCGAGCGGTGTTAAACTTTCCACAAAACGGCACGTCGGGTGCTCGAACACCCGTCGAACGACAACGCGGCACCGGAGCGAAACGCGTCCCAAACACCCCGCAATAGACCTCATATGCGGCCTAACGCACTCCGCATGCGTTTCGTGAAATTCCGAGCCGGTGTTAAACTTTCCACAAAACGGGCACGTCGGGTGCCCGGAACCCCCGGCGAACGAAAACGCGGCACCGAGCGAAACGCGTCCCAAACACCCCCAATGGACCTCATATGCGCCTAACGCACTCCGGCATGCGTTCGTGAAATTCGAGCGGTGTTAAACTTTCCACAAAACGGGCACGTCGGGTGCTCCGAACACCTTGCGAACGAAAACGCGGCACCGGAGCGAAACGCGTCCCAAACACCCCCAATGGACCTCATATGCGCCTAACGCACTCCGGCATGCGTTTCGTGAAATTCGAGCGGTGTTAAACTTTCCACAAACGGGCACGTCGGGTGCTCCGAACACCGTGCGAACGAAAACGCGGCACCGAGCGAAACGCGTCCCAAACACCCCAATGGACCTCATATGCGCCCTAACGCACTCCGGCATGCGTTTCGTGAAATTCGAGCGGTGTTAAACTTTCCACAAAGCAGGCACGTCGGGTGCCCGAACACCGTCTTGACGAAACGCGGCACCGAGCGGCGCGTCCCAAACACCCCAATGGACCTCATATGCGCCTAACGCACTCCGGCATGCGTTTCGTGAAATTCGAGCGGTGTTAAACTTTCCACAAAGCGGCACCCGTCTTGACGCGTCGGGTGCTCCGAGCACCTTGCGAACGAAAACGCGCACCGGGCGAAGCGCGTCCCAAACACCCCAATGGACCTCATATGCGCCTAACGCACTCGGCATGCGTTTCGTGAAATTCGAGCGGTGTTAAACTTTCCACAAAGCGGGCACGTCGGGTGCTCGAACACGTCCGCGAACAGCAACGGCACCGGCGAAACGCGTCCCAAACACCCCAATGGACCTCATATGCGCCTAACGCACTCGGCATGCGTTTCGTGAAATTCGAGCGGTGTTAAACTTTCCACAAAGCGGCACGTCGGTGCCCGAACCCGTCGAACGAGCAACGGCACCGGAGCGAAACGCGTCCCAAACACCCCAATGGACCTCATATGCGCCTAACGCACTCCGCATGCGTTCGTGAAATTCGAGCGGTGTTAAACTTTCCACAAAGCGGCACGTCGGGTGCCCGAACACCTTGCGACGAAAACGGCACCGAGCGCGGCGCGTCCCAAACACCCCAATGGACCTCATATGCGCCTAACGCACTCGGCATGCGTTCGTGAAATTCGAGCGGTGTTAAACTTTCCACAAAGCAGGCGCGTCGGGTGCTCGAACACCGGCGAACAGCAGCGGCACCGGAGCGAAACGCGTCCCAAACACCCCAATGGACCTCATATGCGCCTAACGCACTCCGCATGCGTTTCGTGAAATTCGAGCGGTGTTAAACTTTCCACAAAGCGGACGCGTCGGTGCCGAACACCGGCGAACAAAACGCGCACCGAGCGAAACGCGTCCCAAACACCCCAATGGACCTCATATGCGCCTAACGCACTCCGGCATGCGTTTCGTGAAATTCGAGCGGTGTTAAACTTTCCACAAAGCGGGCACGCGTCGGTGCGGAACCCCGCGAACGAAACGCAAACGCGGCACCGGGCGAAGCGCGTCCCAAACACCCCAATGGACCTCATATGCGCCTAACGCACTCGGCATGCGTTTCGTGAAATTCGAGCGGTGTTAAACTTTCCACAAAGCAGGCGCGTCGGGTGCTCCGAACACCGTTGCGAACGAAAGCGGCACCGAGCTAAAGCGCGTCCCAAACACCCCAATGGACCTCATATGCGCCTAACGCACTCCGGCATGCGTTTCGTGAAATTCGAGCGGTGTTAAACTTTCCACAAAGCAGACGCGTCGGGTGCTCCGAACACCGTCTTGACAGCAACGCGGCACGGGCGAAGCGCGTCCCAAACACCCCAATGGACCTCATATGCGCCTAACGCACTCCGGCATGCGTTCGTGAAATTCGAGCGGTGTTAAACTTTCCACAAAGCGGGCACGTCGGTGCCCGAACCCGCGAACAGCAGCGCGCACCGGAGCGAAACGCGTCCCAAACACCCCAATGGACCTCATATGCGCCCTAACGCACTCGGCATGCGTTCGTGAAATTCGAGCGGTGTTAAACTTTCCACAAAGCGGCACGTCGGTGCCGAACCCCGCGAACGAAACGCGCAAAGCGCGGCACCGGGCGAAGCGCGTCCCAAACACCCCAATGGACCTCATATGCGCCTAACGCACTCCGGCATGCGTTCGTGAAATTCGAGCGGTGTTAAACTTTCCACAAAGCAGGCGCGTCGGTGCTCCGAACACCTTGAGCGAACGAAAGCAAACGCGCACCGAGCGAAGCGCGTCCCAAACACCCCAATGGACCTCATATGCGCCCTAACGCACTCCGGCATGCGTTCGTGAAATTCGAGCGGTGTTAAACTTCCACAAAGCGGGCACGTCGGGTGCCCGAACACCGCGGCTTGAAAAGCGCGCACCGAGCGAAACGCGTCCCAAACACCCCAATGGACCTCATATGCGCCTAACACTCGGCATGCGCGTTTCGTGAAATTCGAGCGGTGTTAAACTTTCCACAAAAGCGGGCACGTCGGTGCTCCGAACCGTCTTGAACGAAACAGCGGCACCGAGCGAAACGCGTCCCAAACACCCCAATGGACCTCATATGCGCCTAACGCACTCGGCATGCGTTCGTGAAATTCGAGCGGTGTTAAACTTTCCACAAAGCGGGCACGTCGGGTGCCGAACCCGTCGAACGAAAAACGCGGCACCGGAGCGAAACGCGTCCCAAAGACCCCCAATGGAAATCATATGCTCCCTAACGCACTCCGGCATGCGTTTCGTGAAATTCCGAGCCGGTGTTAAACTTTCCACAAAACGGGCACGTCGGGTGCTCCGAACACCGTCGAACGAAAACGCGGCACCGGAGCGAAACGCGTCCCAAACACCCCCAATGGACCTCATATGCGCCCTAACGCACTCCGGCATGCGTTTCGTGAAATTCCGAGCCGGTGTTAAACTTTCCACAAAACGGGCACGTCGGGTGCCCGAACGTCCGTCGCGAAAAGCAACGCGCGCACCGGGCGAAAGCGCGTCCCAAACACCCCCCCAATGGACCTCATATGCGCCTAACGCACTCCGCATGCGTTCGTGAAATTCGAGCGGTGTTAAACTTTCCACAAAGCGGCACGTCGGGTGCCGGAACCCGTCGGCGACGAAAACGCGCACCGGCGAGCAGCGTCCCAAACACCCCAATGGACCTCATATGCGCCCTAACGCACTCCGGCATGCGTTCGGAAATTCGAGCGGTGTTAAACTTTCCACAAAGCGGCACGTCGGTGCCCGAACCCGTCTTGAACGAAACGCAAAGCGCGGCACCGAGCGAAAGCGCACCAAACACCCCAATGGACCTCATATGCGCCTAACGCATTCCGGCATGCGTTTCGTGAAATTCGAGCGGTGTTAAACTTTCCACAAAGCGGCACGTCGGTGCTCCGAGCACCTTGCGACGAACGAAAACGCGCACCGGCGAAACGCGTCCCAAACACCCCAATGGACCTCATATGCGCCTAACGCACTCGGTATGCATTTCGTGAAATTCGAGCGGTGTTAAACTTTCCACAAAGCGGGCACGTCGGTGCCCGAACCCGTCTTGAACGAAAAGCGCGGCACGGGCGAAGCGCGTCCCAAACACCCCAATGGACCTCATATGCGCCCTAACGCACTCGGCATGCGTTTCGCGAAATTCGAGCGGTGTTAAACTTTCCACAAGCGGGCACGTCGGGTGCTCCGAGCACCTTGCGAACGAAAAACGCGCGCACCGGCGAAGCGCCCCAAACACCCCAATGGACCTCATATGCGCCTAACGCACTCGGCATGCGTTTCGTGAAATTCCGAGCGGTGTTAAACTTTCCACAAAGCAGGCACGTCGGGTGCGGAACCCGTCTTGAACGAAAGCGGCACCGGGCGAAGCGCGTCCCAAACACCCCAAATGGACCTCATATGCGCCCTAACGCTCTCGGCATGCGTTTCGTGAAATTCGAGGCGGTGTTAAACTTTCCACAAAGCGGGCATGTCGGGTGCGCGAGCACCGTCGCGAGCGAAAACGCGCACCGAGCGAAACGCGTCCCAAACACCCCAATGGACCTCATATGCGCCCTAACGCACTCCGGCATGCGTTTGGAAAATTCGAGCGGTGTTAAACTTTCCACAAAGCGGACGCGTCGGTGCCGGAACCCGTCTTGACAACGCTAAGCGCGGCACCGGGCAAGCGCGTCCCAAACACCCCAATGGACCTCATATGCACCCCTAACGCACTCGGCATGCGTTTCGTGAAATTCGAGCGGTGTTAAACTTTCCACAAAGCGGCACGTCGGGTGCTCGAGCACCGTCTGAACGCAACGCAGCACCGAGCGAAAGCGCGTCCCAAACACCCCCAACGGACCTCATATGCACCCTAACGCACTCCGGCATGCGTTTCGTGAAATTTCGAGTCGGTGTTAAACTTTCCACAAAACGGCACGTCGGGTGCTCCGAACACCGTCTTGACAACAGGCACCGGAGCGAAACGCGTCCCAAACACCCCCACTGAACCTCATATGCGTCCTAACGCACTCCGGCATGCGTTTCGTGAAATTCCGAGCCGGTGTTAAACTTTCCTCAAAATGGGCACGTCGGGTGCCCGAAACACCGTGCGAACGAAAATACGGCACCGGAGCGAAACGCGTCCCAAACACCCCCAATGGACTTCATATTAACGCACTCCGGCATGCGTTTCATGAAATTCTGAGCCGGTGTTAAACTTTCCACAAAACGGGCATTTCGGGTTCCCGGAACCCCGTGCGAACGAAAACGTGGTACCGGAGCGAGACGCGTCCCAAACACCCCCAATGGACCTCATATTAACGCACTCCGGCATGCGTTTCGTGAAATTCCGAGCCGGTGTTAAACTTTCCGCAAAACGGGCACGTCGGGTGCTCCGAGCACCGTCTGACAAAACGCGCACCGGGCGAAAGCGCGTCCCAAACACCCCCAATGGACCTCATATACACCCTAACGCACTGCGGCATGCGTTTCGTAAAATTCCGAGCCGGTGTTAAACTTTCCACAAAACGGGCACGTCGGGTGCCCGGAACCCCGTGCAAACGAAAACACGGCACGAGAGCGAAACGCGTCCCAAACACCCCCAATGGACCTCATATGCGCCGTAACGCACTCCGGCACGTATTTTGTGAAATTCTGAGCCGGTGTTAAACTTTCCACAAAACGGGCACGTCGGGTGCTCTGAACACCGTGCGAACAAAAACGCGGCACCGGAGCGAAACGCGTCCCAAACTCCCCCAATGGACCTCATATGCGCCCTAACACAGTCCGGCATGCGTTTGGTGAATTTCCGAGCCGGTGTTAAACTTTCCACCAAAACGGGCACGTCGGGTGTTCTGAACACCATGCAAATGAAAACGCTATATCGGAGCGAAACGCGTCCCAAACGCCCACAATGGACCTCATATGCACCCTAACGCACCCCGGCATGCGTTTCGTGAACTTCCGAGCTGGTGTTAAACTTTCCACCAAAACGGGCACGTCGGGTGCTCTGAACACCGTGCGAAGAAAACGCGGCACCGGAGCGAAACGCGCCCCAAACACCCCCAATAGACCTCATATGCGCCGTAACTCCGTCCAGCTTGCGTTTGGTGAACTTCTGAGCTGGTGTTAAACTTTCCACCAAAACGGGCATGTCGGGTGGTCTGAACACCGTGCAAACGAAAACGCGGCATCAGGGCGAAACGCATCCCAAACGCTCTCAATGGACCTCATATGCACCCTAACACACCCCGGCATGCGTTTGGTGGACTTCCGAGCCGGTGTTAAACTTTCCAACAAAACGGGCACGTCGGGTGCTCTCAACACCGTGCGAACGAAAACGCTACACCGGAGCGAAACGCGTCCCAAACACCCCCAAGGGACCTCATATGCGCCCCAACACACCCCGGCATACGTTTGGGGAACTTTCGAGCCGGTGTTAAACTTTCCACCAAAACAGGCACGTCGGGTGCTCTCAACACCGTGCGAACGACAACGCGGTACCGGTAAGAAACGCTTACCAAACACCCCCAATGGACCTCATATGCGCCCTAACGCACTCCGGCATGCGTTTCGTGAACTTCCGAGCCGGTGTTAAACTTTCCACAAAACGGGCACGTCGGGTGCCGGAACGTCTTGAACAACGCGGCACCGGAGCGAAACGCGTCCCAAACACACCCAATGGACCTCATACGCACCCTAACTCAGTCCGGCATGCATTTGGTGAACTTTCGAGCTGGTGTTGAACTTTCCACCAAAACGGGCACGTCGGGTGCTCTGAACACCGCGCGAACGAAAACGCGGCACCGGAGCGAAACGCGTCCCAAACACCCCCAATGGACCTCACACGCGCCCTAAGTTAGTCCGGCGTGCGTTTGGTGAACTTCCGAGCCGGTGTTAAACTTTCCACCAAAACGGGCACGTCGGGTGCTCTCAGCACCGTGCGAACGACAACGCGGCACTGCAGCAAAACGCTTTCCAAACAACCCCAATAGACCTCATATGCACCCTAAGTCAGTTCGGCATGCGTTTGGTGAACTTCTGAGCCGGTGTTAAACTTTCCAACAAAACGGGCACGTCGGGTGCTCTCAACACCGTGCGAACGAAAACGCGGCACTGGAGCGAAACGCATCCCAAAGACCCCCAATGGACCTCAGAGGCCCCCTAACTCAGTCTGGCATGCGTTTGGTGAACTTCCGAGCCGGTGTTAAACTTTCCACCAAAGCGGCGCGTCGGGTGCTCTGAACACCTGTGACAGCAGCGGCACCGGGCGAACGCATCCCAAACACACCCAATGGACCTCATACGCGCCCTAACTCAGTCCGGCATGCGTTTGGTGAACTTCCGAGCATTTGTTAAACTTTCCACCAAAACGGGCACGTCGGGTGCTCTGAACACCGCGCGAACGAAAACACGTCCCAAACACCCCCAATACCCCTCATATGCGCCATAACTCAGTCCGGCATGCGTTTGGTGAACTTCCGAGCCGGTGTTAAACTTTCCACCAAAACGGGCACGTCGGGTGCTCTGAACACCGCGCGAACGAAAACGCGGCACCGGAGCGAAACGCATCCCAAACACCCCCAATGGACCTCATACGCGCCCTAACTCAGTCCGGCATGCGTTTGGTGAACTTCCGAGCATTTGTTAAACATTCCACCAAAACGGGCACGTCGGGTGCTCTGAACACCGCGCGAACGAAAACACATCCCAAACACCCCCAATACCCCTCATATGCGCCATAACTCAGTCCGGCATGCGTTTGGTGAACTTCCGAGCCAGTGTTAAACTTTCCACCAAAACGGGCACGTCGGGTTCTCTGAACACCGAGCGAACGAAAACGCGGCACCGGAGCGAAACGCGTCCCAAACACCCCCAATGGACCTCATACGCGCCCTAACTCAGTCCGGCATCCGTTTGGTGAACTTCCGAGCCGGTGTTAAACATTCCACCAAAACGGGCACGTCGGGTGCTCTGAACACCGCGCGAACGAACACGCGGCACCGGAGCGAAACGCGTCCCAAACACCCCCAATGGACCTCACACGCGCCCTAACTCAGTCTGGCATGCGTTTGGTGAACTTCCGAGCCGGTGTTAAACATTCCACCAAAACGGGCACGTGGGGTGCTCTGAACACCGTGCGAATGAAAACGCGGCAGCGGAGCGAAACGCGTCCCAGACACCCCCAATGAACCTCATATGCGCCCTAACACACCCCGGTATGCGTTTGGTGAACTTCTGAGCCGGTGTTAAACTCTCCACCAAAACGGGCACGTCGGGTGCTTTGAACACCGTGAGAAGGAAAACGCAGCACTGGAGCGAAACGCGGCCCAAACACCCCCAATGGTCCTCATATGCGCCCTAACTCAGTCCGGCTTGCGTTTGGTGAACTTCCGAGCTGGTGTTAAACTTTCCACCAAAACGGGCACGTCGGGTGCTCTGAACACCGTGCAAACGAAAACGCGACACCGGAGCGAAACGCGTCCCAAACACCTCCAATGGACCTCATATGCGCCCTAACACACCCTGGCATGTGTTTGGTCAACTTCAGAGCCGGTGTTAAACTTTTCACCAAAACGGGCACGTCGGGTGCTTTGAACACCCTGCGAACGAAAACGCGGCACCCGAGCGAAACGCTTCCCAAACACCCCTAATGGACCTCGTATGCGCCCTAAGTTAGTCCGACGTGCGTTTGGAGAACTTCCAAGCCAGTGTTAAACTTTCCACCAAAACGGGCACGTCGGGTGCCCTGAACACCGTGCGAACGAAAATGCGGAACCGGAGCGAAACGCGTCCCAAACACCCCCAATGGACCTCATATGCGCCCTAACTCAGTCCGGCATGCGTTTGGTGAATTTCCGAGCCCGTGTTAAACTTTCCACCAAATGGGCACGTCGCGTGCTCTGAACACCGTGCGAACAAAAACGCGGCACTAGAGCGAAACGCATCCCAAACACCCCCAATGGACCTCATATGCGCCCTAACTCAGTCCGGCATGCGTTTGGCGAACTTCCGAGCCGGTGTTAAACTTTCCACCAAAATGGGCACGTCGGGTGCTCTGAACTCCCTGCGAACAAAAATGCGGAACCAGAACGAAACGCGTCCCAAACACCCCCAATGGACCTCATATGCGCCCTAACTCAGTCCGGCATGCGTTTGGTGAATTTCTGAGCCGGTGTTAAACTTTCCGCCAAAACGGGCGTCGGGTGCTCCGAACACCGTCCGAACGAAAACGCGGCACCGGAGCGAAACGCGTCCCAAACACCCCCAAAGAGTGTTTGGATGGATCTCTCGAGAGCAATGTGGACAGCAAGGAATTTAGGATTCAAAAGTAAATGCAATTTACTTTTTTTTGTTGCTAATTGAGGAATTCAATCAACAATTTTGTAGGGTTTATGTGGACACAAAGATCAAGCTACGCGAAGGAAACACACGGATCAGCACGAAAACAAAACTCTAATGGACGAAAACTTAACAAAAGCGCACAAGAACTAAAGCAGATTAAACTACGGTTTTTGGTATTGCAATTTTCGGTTTAATGGAAGATAGGACAGAAAAACGAATCTAACTACGGGTAAAGAAGTTCTCACTGAGTAAACCTAGAATCTGATACCATATGATACGGGGATGGGTCCCGATCTTCTCAGTGAGGAACCGTGGATAGTTGATGGGAAGTAGACGATGTCGCTAGCTGAACACTCGTGCCCATGCACGAACCCTCAACTCTTCGGAAAACGCCCAAAACACACCGGATAGTTGTCGTCGCGCGACCACAAGCGACGAACGTCAAGTCCCCAATTCCCAATGAAACGACGGCTTGACCTTGAGTTGCAGAACGAACAATGGATCGCCTAATTCTCTTCTTGCTTGACCCATGTGAGCTTCTCCTCCCACCCTTTGGCTCCGGCCTCATTCTCCACCCTCGCGGTTCCAAATGCTTCACAATGTTCAAACCTGAGAATGCACAAAACACTTGCATGAGGTAGTACCCAATTCACATCAATAATAATAGAGTCATTAAGAAACAAAAGCACCTGTTGATTTAGAAGTTTAGCTCTAGCTCTAGTCAATGGACCAACATGTACTTCTGCACTTGTATTACTTGTAGCTTCACTTATGGTGTCCATCTCAGTAAGTGCATGACCACCAATAGGAGGAGATGTATAAGTGTTAGGGATGCCCTCATCACGGGTGCTCTGAACACCGCGCGAACGAAAACGCGGCAGCGGAGCGAAACGCGTCCCAAACACCCCCAATGGACCTCATATGCGCATTAACACACCCCGGCTTGCGTTTGGTTAACTTTCGAGCCGGTGTTAATCTTTTCACCAAAACGGGCACGTCGGGTGCTCTGAACACCGCGCGAAGAAAACGCGGCATCGTAGCGAAACGCGTCCCAAACACCCCCAACGCACCTCTTATGCGCCCTAACTCAGTCCGGCATGCGTTTGGTGAACTTCTAAGCCCGTGTTAAACTTTCCACCAAACGGGCACTTCGCGTGCTCTGAACACCGTGCGAACAAAAACGCGGCACCGGAGCGAAACGCGTCCCAAACACCCCCAATGGACCTCATATGCGCCCTAACTCTGTCTGGCATGCGTTTGGTGAACTTTCGAGCCGGTGTTAAACTTTCCACCAAAACGGGCACGTCGGGTGCTCTGAACAACGTGCGAACAAAAATGCGGAACCAGAACAAAACGCGTCCCAAACACCCTTAATGGACCTCATATCCGCCCTAACTCAGTCCGGCATGCGTTTGGTAAACTTCCGAGCCGGTGTTAAACTTTCCACCGAAACGGGCACGTCGGGTGCTCTAACACCGCACGAACGAAAACGCGGCACCGGAGCGAAGCGCTTCCCAAACACCTCCAATGGACCTCATATGCGCCCTAAGTTAGTCCGGCATTCGTTTGGTGAACTTCCAAGCCGGTGTTAAACTTTCCACCATAGCGGGCACGTCGGGTGCTCTGAACACCGTGCGAACGAAAATACGGCAACGGAACGAAACGCGTCCCAAACACCCCCAATGGACCTCATATGCACCCTAACACGGGGCATGCGTTTGGTGAACTTGCGAGCCAGTGTTAAACTTTCCACCAAAACGGGCACATCGGATGCTCTGAACACCGTGCGAACGAAAACGCGGCACCGGGGCGAAACGCATCCCAAACACCCCCAATGGACCTCAGATGCGCCCTAACTCAGTGCGGCTTGCGTTTGGTGAACTTCCGAGCTGGTGTTAAACTTTCCACCAAAAAGGGCACGTCGGGTGCTCTGAACACCGTGCGAACGAAAATGCGACACCGGAGCGAAACGCGTCCCAAACACCCCCAATGGACCTCATATGCGCCCTAACTCTGTCCGGCATGCGTTTGGTGAACTTTCGAGCCGGTGTTAAACTTTCCACCAAAACGGGCACGTCGGGTGCTCCGAACAACGTGCAAAGAAAACGCGGCACCAGAGTGAAACGCGTCCCAAACACCCCCAATGGACCTCATATGCGCCCTAACTCAGTCCGGCATGCGTTTGGTGAATTTCTGAGCCGGTGTTAAACTTTCTGCCAAAATAGGCACCTCGGGTGCACTGAACGCCGTGCGAACGAAAACGCGGCACCGGAGCAAAACTCCTCCCAAACAGCCCCAATGGACCTCATATGCGCCCTAACACACCTCAGCATGCGTTTCGTGAACTTTTGAGCCAATGTTGAACTTTCCACCCAAACGGGCACGTCCGGTGCTCTTAACACCGTGCGAACGAAAACACGGCAACGGAGCGAAACGCGCCCAAACACCCCCAATGGACCTCATATGCGCCCTAACACACCCCGGCATGCGTTTCGTGAACTTCCGAGCTGGTATTAAACTTTCCACCAAAACGAGCACGTCGGGTGCTCTGAACTCCGTGTGAACGAAAACGCGGCACCGGAGCGGAACACGTCCCAAACACCCCCAATGGACCTCTTATGCGCCCTAACACACCCCGGTATTCGTTTCGTGAACTTCCGAGCCAGTGTTAAACTTTCCACCAAAACGGCCACGCCGGGTGCTCTGAACAGCATGCGAACGAAAACGTGGCACCGGAGCGAAATGCGTCCCAAACAACCCCCATGGACCTTATATGCGCCCTAACACACCCCAGCATGTGTTTCGTGAACTTCCGAGCCAGTGTTAAACTTTCGACCGAAACGGGCATGTCATGTACTCTGAACTCCGTCCGAACGAAAACGCGGCACCAGAGCAAAATGCGTCCCAAACACCCCCAATGGACCTCATATGCGCCCAAACACACCCCGGCATGCGTTTCGTGAACTTCCGATCCGGTGTTAAACTCTCCACCAAAACGGCCACGTCGGGTGCTCTGAACACCGTGCGAACGAAAACGCGGCACCGCAGCGAAACACGTCCCAAACACCCCCAATGGACCTCGTATGCGTTCTAACTCAGTCCGGCAAGCGTTTGGTGAACTTCCAAGCCGTTGTTAAACTTTCCACTAAACGGGCACGTCGGGTGCTCTGAAAACCGTGCGAAACAAAACGCGGCACAGGAGCGAAACGCGTCCCAAACACCCCCAATGGACCTCATATGCGCCCAAACACACCCCGGCATGCGTTTCGTGAACTTCCGAGCCGGTGTTAAACTTTCCACCAAAACAGCCACGTCGGGTGCTCTGAACACCGTGCGAACGAAAACGCGGCACCGCAGCGAAACGCGTCCCAAACACCCCCAATGGACCACATATGCGCCCTAACACACTCCGGCATGCGTTTCGTAAACTTCTGAGCCAGTGTTAAACTTTCCACCAAAACGGGCACTCGGGTGCTCTTGAAACCGTGCGAAACAAAACGCGGTACTGGAGCAAAACGCGTCCCAAACACCCCCAATGGACCTCATATGCGCCCAAACACACCCCGACATGCGTTTCGTGAACTTCCAAGCTGGTGTTAAACTTTCCACCAAAACGGGCACGTCGGGTGCTCTGAACACCGTGCGAACGAAAATGCGGCACAGGCGCGAAACGCGTCCCAAACACCCCCAATGGACCTCATATACGCCCTAACACACCCCGGTATACGTTTCATGAACTTCCGAACCGGTGTTAAATTTTCCACCAAAACGGGCACGTCGGGTGCACACCTAGTACTTTCATGAGATTAACTAACAAAGTTTTGCAAGCTTTCATAGGCAAATTTGTGGTGGTATATTTTGTTGACTTATTAATCTTTAGGAAAACATTAAAGGACAATCTTGAATACTCGACTGTTGTTTTTAATGCTCTACGTGATGCACGTTTGTTTGTAACCTTGAGAAGTGCACTTTTTGCACCGATCGAATATCGTTTCTTAGCTATATTATTACTCCGCATAGTATTGATGTTGATCAAGCCAAGATCGAAGCTATACAGAGTTGGCCGACTCCTAACATGGTCACACAAGTATGGAGTTTTCTCAGACATGCTAGATTTTATCGACACTTTGTCAAAGATTTTAGCACCATTGCCGCATCAATGAATAAGCTTATGAAGTAAGGTGTCTCATTTATTTGGGGCCCTACACAAGAGCAATCGTTTCAGATTTTGAAAGATAAACTTACAAATGCACCACTTCCCCAACTTCCCGATTTTGGTAAGTCCTTTGAGATTGAATATGATGCTAGCGGAATTGGACTTAGAGATGTGTTACTACAAGAAGAAAAACCTGTTACTTATTTTCATGAAAAATTGAGTGGGCATAGTCCAAATTATTCTACTTATGATAAGAAATTATATGCTTTAGTTAAGACATATGAGACATAGCAACATTATTTATGGCCCAACGAATTTGTCATACACTCTAATCATGAATCATTAAGGCACATTCGTAGTCAATCAAATTTGAACCGCAGACATGCTAAATGGGTTGAGTTCATTGAATCATTTTCGTATGTTGTTAAGCACAAGAAAGGCAAGAAAAATGTTATTGCTGACGCTTTACCTTGTCGTTATACCATGTTATCTCAACTTGATCTCAAAATCTTTGGTCTAGAGATAATTAAAGAGCAATGTGTGCATAATGTTGAATTTAAAGATCTATTTCAGAATTGTAAAGAAGGTAAAAGCTGGAATAAATTTGTTGTGACTAATAGATTTTTGTTTCATACTAACAAGCTATGCATTCTAGCTAGTTTCATTTGTCTTTTGTTATTACATGGCGGAGGACTAATGGGACACTTCGGTGTCAAGACGGCGGAGGACATTCTCGTCAAGTACTTCTATTGGCCCTGAATGAGGCACGATGTTGAGCGCTACATGTCTCGCTGTAGCCTTCGGCCATCCCCGTCAGCAACCTCCTCTGGTGGCCCTTGGACCCCCCTCGACCTTTCCTCGAGCTCGCCATCCTCTTCTCCCCCTCCCCTAGCAACTAATTGTTCCCTCTCCCTCTACAGGCCGTAGGCGAGCCCATTCTTCCCAACTCTGGTGCCTCACCGCCCTGTTACTCCGCCGCTTCTCCAACCAATTGGCCACTTGTGGAGCTTCTCTAGGATGTCCTGAAATCGACTCCAACCACACCGAGCTCCCTCCCCTCCTCCGATGAGCCAGCGCCATCACCCACCTCATCGCTGAGACCATCTCTATCGCCAGCTCCTTCAGCTCTATCCTGACCACCGCCCAAGCCTTGGGTGAGTTCATAACCATTGTAGATGCACCCATGCCAGTCAATTGAGTGCTAACACCTCAAGTCACCGATTTGTGCTGTCCCCTGTTCCGGCCACCGCCAAGCTCACTGCCTCATCGTCGTCAGGGCAAATTAGGCCACGCTGCTTCTCTTAGGGGTGCACACTGGGCCATGGAACCCGTTTCACGAATGCTACTGAGCCATCATGGCCGCCATCATGGCCGCCATCATGGGCTTCGCCTCCCTCTCGATAGGGAAGGTGACTGTAGCAACGCCATTTGGTTAATGTGCATTATTAGTTCAAAACTAATGACCATAATTAACATTCTTTAATCCGTCACTAACAGTGGGCCATCCCTCCCTTTAATCCCGAGCCACATCAGCCCGACAAGAGGGTCCCACATGCTAGCCTCTCTAGGCATCTTCATTAAATACTTTTATTTAAACCACGGACCCACATGTCATTCTTTGAGAATTACAAAAAAATGATAAATCAAAAATTATTTAAAAACCCTTAGGCCCCACCTATCAGAGAGATTCCTCTCTCCTTTGTTTATTTTAGGGTTTTTCATGAGAATAGACTTTGAAGGGCTTGTTCTCTCTCGTCGTAGCTTCAAATTTAATGAAACTTATTTCTAAATTTTTTCTAAAATCGAGATCTATATATTGGTGCTAGTTTTGTTTAATTTGGATTTTAGCTCAATTTATTTGGTATTTATTTGCTTTCGCTTATTTGCGGGTTATTTTTCTGGTGCGTTCCCCAGGTAGAGTTCGAAGGTGCAAGCGAGCCCCAGGTTGAAGCAGCATAAGACCCCCAAGCTTTTGATCCAGGCAAATCAGCATTTTAATAATTTTGAGCCTATATTTCATGTGAATTATGTTTGTTTAAATTTGCAAAACGGCATGCTTTATTTTCTATGCAATTGTATGTTACTCTAAGGTAGCTAAACACTCGCTTGTCGATCTAGTGTCATAATGCTACCATCCTTGATATTTGAACATCCATGAACTTTGTCACCCTAGATAATATTATTATTGTTGATATATATAAGTCAAGTTAAATGTCGTGCTAAGGTCTTGTCTAAGTCTAGGGCACTAGTATGCCCTGATCATCAATCTTTAAACATGAAAACTGGTTTTGAGATATTCGCGGGATGTAAGTGAATGGTAATTTGTAACAACTTAGTTTATACATCTCAAAACCCTAAAAGCATGCTATACCTATCTGGACAGATGGTATAAGAGGTTGGTGCCGATGTCGCATGAGAAATTATGGTTTGTAGTATGAACCATCTAGATGAATTAAGGATTTAATCCTATGATAACCTCCTGATACGGGGTCGCCCGATCTTCTCGACGTAGGATAGATACTCGCGGGAGTCCTGTTGAATCGCAATGATCCTCCAATGCCAATGCAAGGGACGAACACTCTTTAATCCGCCAAAACACACTCGCGTCGATTTCGCCGACCACCAAGCGAAGATCTATCGTGCACCCAATTCCCAACGGAAAGGCTGAACGATCTTGATTGAAGAACACTCCTAATTCCCTTACGAAATTTCAGCAGCAATGATAAACTCGAACAAACTTTAGTAGATTGATTATTCTCAAAGGTGGTCTGAGCCCTTAGGCTGCCAATACATGGCTTATATAGGACCTTGGGACGTCCATAGAGTCCACAAACCTAGTACAACTCAACCCTATATGGTTTTAGATACGAACTCTCACAAAAAGGAAACTAGATTTTACAGCCGTCTCATTGTTTTGGCCATAACTATTGATCCGTGATGAATTTGATGTTGGGACTAGATCCGTCACGTAGCCCTTGAAAATATCTTTCTAAGGAGTACAAGAACGCCCAAATCGGACTCCGTTTGTGAAAGTTATGATATTTTTAGTAAGTGCCTGTGAGGCTGTCCCGAACCGAATCCGAATTGAATTCTGAGTTGAATCCGAGTTTGAATCCAATTGGCCTTGTGAGAGGTACGAATTGGGCTTGAAAATCTTATCCAAAACTTGTAGTTTAAGTCCTTGGGCTTCTCCCTTTTGCTCTCCCACTGCATGAGCTTTCTTCCTTCATGTCTTTGACACCTAATGTGGTTATCCTCTTCCTTTTGCGTCTCTATTGCTTTGCCATCGACAAACCTAAGAATGCACCATTTAATGACATGAGGTAGTATTCTATTCTTATGAATAACAACATTATATTTAGTTTGGAATGAGTTCACCTGACAATGTTTGATGCGGCTCAATAATTCTTTCCAGTTGAATAATATATTTAACTGAAAAGTACAAGATACGTGCGTATCCGCATCATCCTCCCCTTCTTCAAGAAAAGCCGTCCTCGGCTTTTGATAGCCTGAAATTGTACTAAATAAAGAATACAACGTGTATGCATGGTATACATATTTGTCATCAACACTTCTTCTAATTAGCACATCATGAACATCTGAAGGTGTAATAGACGAAAAGAACAACACATACGCATGGTATATGTAAGAGTCAATTGTTGTGCAATTTTTATTATTTTGCATAAACCGATGAATATAGTAGCAACCAAAATATGCATGCATTGCAATATTGTTTTTCACATCATTCTCCCTCCCATAAAAGAAAGTCGTCCTCGACTTTTCTAAGAACATAGACAGATTATTAAGGATCAAAATCAGATTTAGTTGTTTAGATATGGGAAAGAAGATTTTGAGTGGCTTCCATGCTTCAACTGCGCTACTCTGCTTATTTTTATATGATTGTATATTAAAGATCGAACCAGTAGACTTATGAAATCTTTGTAAACAGTATGTGCAATTATTGAAATTAATCTTATTGTGATCATAACATGGCATAAAAGATTGTTTATCCATAATAAGTGATTTTAATTCTGTAAGCTTATCGCATGTAATGCAAATTCTGTTAACATAAAATTTGTCATCTATACCATAATCTCCAATCAAATTGAACATATATGTGTAGGCATAGGTACTAACTAGTGATTTTGAACTTGAAATTTCAGCAACTTTATAAATCACACTAGATAGCTCTCTAGTATCATCAAACATAATATAGCACAAAGAATCGTTACGAGATATTCTAGTAAGAACTTTCTTATGAGTAATCAATTCCACATTATGTAAATTGAGCAAAGAAATTTCAGAACATGGAATTGTTGGTTGATCATATGAGTACTCACAATTACTCACCTTTGCACAATTAAATTCAGCACCAATAGTGTTACCTTTGTCGTCCTCCTCAAATGATGTAGGCGCTGGGTGTTTAAAATTATTAGGATGCACCCACGGGGCAGCAAGCACTTTATCCCTTCCCGTGGTTATCTTCTCCTCATTTGGCTTCAAAGGTGCTAGTTGTTGAATGTTCAATTCTTCATCTTTAATGTCAACCTGCACAATGTGAGAAACAACACTAGAAGTAGATATTAATGTGTTAGTTTCAGATGCATCCTCAGTTTGTCTATCTTCCACTTCTCTCTTTTCTTTTAGTGTCTCTCTCACACTCTCAATTTGGATGCTCTCAACCTCACATATGGTGGAATCACACAGCTCAGTCTTTTTATCACTCTCACTCAATTTGGCTATGTGGCTCTCATCCTCACATGGGTTGTGGTGTATCTTAGGAGCTATATGTAGTTTTGGAATATTATATATCTCCTTGACCGAAGGGAAAGTCCCATGCTCGGTCATCTTCTCATGTGTCATACTAGTAGAGGCAGCAGAATTGAAGTATGGACTAGGAGAAAACTGTGGTGTACGTCTCTCCATAAGTCTCTTCTCCTCTTGAATAGCACAATTCACAAGATCTTGCACACTACCAAAATATTTATGTTGAAGTGTAGCGGCAATCTTAGAATTCAATCCTCTTTTGAAGTATGTCTTCTTTTGTAGTTCACTAATGACACCGGCTCGACGTAATGCATCTTGTAGCTCAAAATAATATTCTTGCACTGTATTACTCCCTTGTGTGATACTCTCCAAATAGCGAAGCAATCCCTGTGCATAATAGGGTGGCACAAATTCTCTCCTCATGAATGCCTTCAAATCTGATGCCACCAACTATAAGCATAATAGGGAAGCTTTTGAAATCTAAATACTTTCTCCATGCGCCATTCCCACTCAAGATACTCTTCTGGATCCTCACTTCCATATAAAGGAGTAAAGTTATCTTTTTCTTGTTGTGGATGAAGTACCCGCACAATATCATTCACAATGTTTGAGCATAATACTTTCATTTGATGATTGAATTCAATGCGGTGATCTTGCATATCTGTCTTGAGCTGTCCATCCATTGTAGCTGTGCTAGCTACAAATTGTTGTTTCATAACACTTCTCATTGCCAAATGTTAGAAACGTCATCATCGTTATTTTCTTCGCCTGTCATGGTTAGATTGTGCAAAGCAACACGAAACAACACCAAGATATGTATGATATGTGGAATTCACTCAATCTCACACTTTCCTCTCCCAAGTAAAGTTCTTACCTTTCCGAAGTGAATTGAGGCCAAAAAGAAACTTACACTTGGTGGTGGCTACAATAGCAAGTGATGATCAAACGGATTTAAAAGTGACTCACAATTGCACGACAAAGGATATTTTGTGGAGTTTGGTTAGGAAGTATTTATCCTACACAATCTGAATTTCGCGATATTGTAAAATTAAGTAATAATCCAAGCTAGAAAGTATTGCCTATGTGCCGATCCAAATGATATAAGTGAAGTATATGAACACACACGCAATGATCAATGTGACTCAATGCAAACAAAAGGAATGAGCTAAAGGAAACAATCGAGAATGTTAGCTCGTTTTACACCAAGTACTAGGAGAGACGCTAGCCAATTGCAATAATATGAATTTGAGGGCACATGATTGTCCAAAAAAATTAAATACAAAATCTGAATTTATGGACTAAGATTAACTCACCCAAATTCGGCCAATGCTTTCTTTTATTTTTTTTTGCTCAAGCCGTGGCTTCTCTTTTTTTTTCAATCGGCTGCCTTCTCTTTTTTTTTGGTTCTTTTTTTATACTCAAGGCCGAACTAGGTTTAATTGTTCGTAGATTCTACGCAAGTCCAAAGTTGTTCAGCAATGTGTAAATAATTCTAGGACAGCCCTAAAACAATTATCAAAGACTAGTCTCAAGGTTCAAAGGATTTAAGTGAAGATCTTAACAGACGCTCAGAATTCAAACCGCAACAAATTTCAGACGGTCTGAATGTGTCCAACTAAGATTTTTGTGGCAGCTAGGTTTTCTTGTGGCCAAATCAATCAAGAAAAAGGAAACCCAGATATATTCGGATGCGATATTCTTTCAAGATGTGCAAAGATCTTATGTCGATAGCAAGAACAAGATTTCAAAAAGTAAATTGAATCTACTTTTTTTGGATGCTAATTGAAAGATCAACTAGCAGATTTTTAAGGATTAAAGGTGCAACGATAAAGCAACGTAAAAGGACACTAAGATCAGCATGTAAACAAAATTTCTAATGGATCAAAACTTAATAAAACTCACGAAAATAACAGATGCGAAACTAGGGTTTGGATTTTTTCTTGCAATTTTCGGTTTAATGGACTATAAGACAAAAATAAATCAATCTAAAAGTAAAGGGAAAAAAGATCCTACCGAGTAAACCGCACTCTGATACCAGATGATACGGGGTCGCCCGATCTTCTCGACGTAGGATGGATACTCGCGAGAGTCTTGATGAATCGTAGCTATCCTCCAATGCCAATGCAAGGGACGAACACTCTTTAATCCGCCAAAACACACTCGCGTCGATTTCGCCGACCACCAAGCGAAGATCTATCGTGCACCCAATTCCCAACGGAAAGGCTGAACGATCTTGATTGAAGAACACTCATAATTCCCTTACGGAATTTCAGCAGCAATGATAAACTCGAACAAACTTTAGTAGATTGATTATTCTCAAAGGTGGTCTGAGCCCTTAGGCTGCCAATACATAGCTTATATAGGACCTTGGGACATCCATAGAGTCCACAAACCTAGTACAACTCAACCCTATATGGTTTTAGATACGAACTCTCACAAAAAGGAAACTAGATTTTACAGCCGTCTCATTGTTTTGGCCATAACTTTGGATCCGTGATGAATTTGATGTTGGGACTAGATCCGTTGCGTAGCCCTTGAAAATATCTTTCTAAGGAGTACAAGAACGCCCAAATCGGACTCCGTTTGTGAAAGTTATGACTTTTTAGTAAGTGCCTGTGAGGCTGTCCCGAACCGAATCCGAATTGAATTCTGAGTTGAATCCGAGTTTGAATCCAATTGGCCTTGTGAGAGGTACGAATTGGGCTTGAAAATCTTATCCAAAACTTGTAGTTTAAGTCCTTGGGCTTCTCCCTTTTGCTCTCCCACTGCATGAGCTTTCTTCCTTCATGTCTTTGACACCTAATGTGGTTATCCTCTTCCTTTTGCGTCTCTATTGCTTTGCCATCGACAAACCTAAGAATGCACCATTTAATGACATGAGGTAGTATTCTATTCTTATGAATAACAACATTATATTTAGTTTGGAATGAGTTCACCTGACAATGTTTGATGCGGCTCAATAATTCTTTCCAGTTGAATAATATATTTAACTGAAAAGTACAAGACACGTGTGTATCCGCATCACCTCCTCATGTAAAATAGTACAACCATAAGTCTACAAAGTGCAACTGAGCCAAGTAGGGTTATCAGACCTCAGAGTCATTCCATCGGTAGGGGAGTGAAGTAGTTAATGTGCGGACCAATGTTCGGCATGAATGGGACACTAATAGAGTGAATGTGTACCCGCTGCACTAGATCTGTGGAAACATTGTAGTCCAACTGGTCTAGGTGTTGGGGTGTGACTTCCCGCACAACTTATGAGACCCACTACCTATGAAAAGCTCATATAGGGTGGACTGGCAATGGGGTGAGGTGGCTATGAAAAGCTGCGTGACAATCCCTCGATCTATATGACCAATGAATCGTGTAGGCATATCAAGTCGATTGTCTCTTGTGGTAAAGATGCATAGTCTCTACAGAGTATAAACAATTTGAAAAGCCATGCCCACGGTAAAGGGCGGACATGGGATCTTGCTCGAGTTAGTTCTAATTCAAAATCTTTGTGGGTGGGAGAAAAATCCATCGAGTGGATGTAAACCCGACTTTAGCTTTTTCCTAGAGAGATGTACTTAGCGATGTTAATAAGGTGGATGTAGCCTAATGATCAAAATCTAGTATAGGTGGATCGAGTCATATGACCAGTGGATGGAACCTACACCGCTATAAATATTGCACAATTTCAATCTCTTTAAAGTATGTAATGCCCTAAACGTCATTTCGGCGTTCTTGGGAATATTTAGTGGATTCGCGAAATTTCTTCATTTTTGATTAATCGCGGGAGAAGGGTGAGAGTTGCGGAATTGTCTAAAAGTAAGAAAAAAATAACTTATTCCAATAAAAAAATAAATTTTGGCCTGTCAAGAGGGGGGCCTAACCCCTTTGGGCCAGCCAGCCCAAAAGGGCCCTAGCCGCCCCCCTAAAAACCCCCTCCCCCTCCCTTGGGCCGCACCCCCCTTGTGGCTGCCCCACCTGCGCCTCCACCCCCCATTGCCCTTCTCCCTGCTACTTTGCTGCAAAAGGGGAGGAAGAGGAGGGAAGGAAAGAGGAAGGAGAAGAAAAGAAAGGGGTGATCTTGTGGGATCACCTAGGTATGATTTCTTATCTATTTTAGGTTAATTTAAAGATTTTTGGCTCGTGATTAGAGGTGTTCTTATGGGATAAACCATCGATTAGCGATTAACCGTTGTCTGCGCGTAGGCTGTTTGGACAGATCGACTGTTCGTGTAGTTTAGGAGGTCAAGATGATTTTTTCTGTAGAAGCAATCAACATGAAAGTTGTATAGAACACGGAAACCTAGTTACTATAATTTTTCTAGAATTTTTGGCTGTGGGGTTTGGGCGCTACAGAGGTTGGAACTCTACTATGTAGCAGAGGAGAATTCAGAGTCTAGTTTCTGATCGTGGGCAGATTAGAGGGTCTAACAAATTTTATGAATTTGCCCATAATAAGAAAAGTTATAGATAATTATGTAATCTAGCTTCTGTGAAAATGTCATAATTTTTAGACCAGTGTACAGTAGGTGGTGAACGGTAGAAGCTTGCTGGTCAAAACTCCGATGCAGGTTCTGTCCTCTGTATCCCGTGGTGATTTACATCCGTTTAACAACAGAATAAAATTATAATGTCTTCATGAAAAATGTAGCCTTTGTTCTGTAGTTTTCAAAAATGTTATTGTTTCTATGGTTTGACTAGTTGAATAAAAGATACGAAAAAGGCAAGTAGCGCTGCTGTAGTAGGCTGAGTGTGGGAATTGTCGGGTTTTGGGCATAGCGACGTTTTATTTATCAGTTGTGGATGTTATATTGTAGATTTGTGTTGAGTGGTGGTTTATAAAAATAGGTGGCTTCGCCCCCGACTGTGTTTGAGCCCTTCGCTCCTTAAGTAGAGGTAAGTAAACGCAGCGGCTGTTGCTACAGTTTAATTTGTTAATTTTACTACCTCTACTTTAATTATTGAATGATTGGCTACTAATTTCTTTTAAATCAAGATGCCTTGCTGTGCTACATGCTCCATTATAAATTGTGGTCTATGTGATATTATTCTTTATTAATAAATTGTGGTCTATGTGGTAGTATTCTTTATGAATAAATTGTGGTCTATGTGGTAGTATTATTTATGAATCAACTATGGTCTATGTGGTAGTATTATTTATGAATCAACTATGGTCTATGTGGTAATATTCTTTATGAATCAATTGTGGTCTATATGGTTATATTCTTTATGAATCAATTATGGTCATATCATGCATATCATAGCATGCCATTTGCATCGTGGATGTCGCCGCAACTAGCCGCGACCGTACCGGTACAATATCGTACATTACCGTAATACGATGCACACTCTTACCTTGTTGGGTAAGGGTGCAGTGAATCATATGCATACATATGCATTTACTTGTGGATGGATCATTTACAAACATATGTAATTTGTCGTGGATGAATTATTTGCATATATATGCTACCTTCTTAGATCTTATGTGGAAGTGAATCGTGAGAGTCATCTGTGGTATGAGAATTGTGGTTGTGGATATAAATGCGGTCTTTGAGAAATTATTTATGGTTGCTTAATCAACCGTAGTTTAATTAACTTATTAAACAGTTTATTTGCTGCGATTTATCTCACTCTTGTTTTTCCCCTTCTAGGTGATCCTTGAGTATGCATGAGAAGGGTAGAACGGTACGACACTATTACACATTGCTTCATGAATTTTGCTGTAATAATTTAGAGGAGTCTTTAGTTTTTTCTATCTCCTCATTATTGAGCACTATTATTTAATAATGCTAGATTATGGTTGACTTTAATTGTTTATGATCTTAGCGGTTGTACCTTTTAAATATCTTCCATTACTTGTTGTTTTGTTATGCTTCTGCATAGTTTTCATTATTTTGGAAAAATGCTACCGGATTTATCTTGTATCCTGGTTAGTCGTGGTGTAGTTTAGTGGCATTCTAGGGTAATGTGGTCCTAAGGTGTTACAAAGCATATTTCTTAAAAATGCTTAGTCATAGGAATTTTTAATTATGGTAATTGCAACTATCACTTTAAGCAAATAAAAGAACCCGAGTTATCATTGTTTAGCCTTGCATCTTCAATTACATGTATTCTGTGTGTTGGCTCACGTAGCACAGTTGTTTGTACTCACCCTCGCTCTCAATCCCTCATTCAGAGTCCTTGAACCAAGGCCACTATGTCTACTATGAGGACCAAAGTGATGAAGGCAGTGAAAATGGTGGAAACTAGAGTAGCCCTTAGTAGTCTTGTTTCTCCCCTCAGTCTAGCTGACCAACTAACATTTGGGTGGTACCTATATTAGTCAGGACTCTTGTTAATATCGGTGGCATCTAAGTTGTCTCAGTCGCTTGCCTGTGGCAGGATATGCCTTATCACATTTGCCTCCACTTTCGCTTCCGCACTTTATGTAATGTAAACATTTGGCCTGGTGGCTCTATTGTAAACTTGACCCGATGTGGTCTATGTGAAACTCTAGTTTTGTAATGATATGCTGATTGTCATGTATGGAATGAACCAGCAATGTATTTGTGAGCATTATCCATTGATCCAGAGAATAGTGTGGTGGAATCACAGATGATTTCGGGTTGATTAAATCTGGGTCTGACATTGGCAAATGTGGGTGAATCAGTTGAATTCTTTTGGGCAAACTGGGTTACAACTAGTGCTTGATGACATTACAAGTTTATTCCATAGATAAAACCATGACAAACACTAGTTAGAACCAAGATTGATCATGCCCTAAACTCAGTCCAACAAAAATTGTAATACCACTCAACTTTCGTGGTACTACCGCAGGTCGATGGTACCAAAACATATATGGTACTACCGCATCTCGGTAATACCAACATGTACAACCGGTACTACTAGATTTGCTAAAGAAATTCAACTACTTCATCTCTATTAGTTTAAAACATGTTCCTTCTTGTCCTAATTATCCTTTTATTCCTATTCAAGATACCAAGGACTAAGACATCCATTCACAAGAACGTCGTGCCTCAAGTTGAGCCGGCCGGTTATTATGAACCTTTGGCAACTCAGGCAGGTCCATCTATCCACAAGGTAGCTTCACGGAAGGTAGCATCCATGCAAGCACCTGTCCCTACCGCTGACAGTGACTCAGACACCGAGTCCTTCTTAAGGGACATGGCGAGAAAGGACAAGGGGTAGTCTTTGAGATAGATCCATGAGTCAGAAGAGACCACTGAAAGTGATGAAGATGAGAGCTACTCTTGTGGGCAAGAAGAAGAAAGTGACAAAGAGATGGGTAAGGCTAAAGAGCAAGCCATAAACCTCAGGCTCATCACAATTGATGAGTATACGATCCAACGCCACCCAACCAATTCCTAAAGCTAAGAACTACCACAAATCCTTGCTTTCACACCAAATTTTACCAGGATGTCTTCTTCTAGATGTACAATCATCATCGCTAGTTCATTGACCACAAGTATGTGGATTGGCAGGACCTCGACTCCCTTGACTGCTTCACTTGTGCTTATCAGCTATTCTACTCCACTAGATTGCATGACATAGTATCTCTTAAATATGACTACAACAAAGATGTCATCCATCAGTTCTACACCACAGTCTATGTGTCTCCTTATTTCAACTTCATGACATGGATGACTAGTCAAGAGAGGATATAGGCTACTAAAAAAGAGTTTGAGCTAGCCTTACGGATTGAATCAGGGAGCTTTGAGAAGATATACTCCAAAACTATACTCAGGACCCCGACATGGACCAAGTATTATGATCCAAATGTGAGATATGTTCTGGGTAAGCTTGTTGGGTTGCTCCCCCTTCCTAGCCTTATCAACAAGATTATCAACCACACAATATTTTCCAAGAGTGGAAATTTTGATGCTATCTGAGGATATGCATGAAACATCATTGATAGCATCATGAATGAAAGAAAATTTAATGTGGTAGACTTGATCATCTGGGAGATAGCTGCTTCCAAGAATGACGTGGTCAAGAGGATTTACTATGCACCATATATTATGGCTCTCATCATTAGGAAGACCGGCTACTGTGGTGGAAAGGGCAAAGTGCATAAGCCTTACAAGCTAAGAGAATATGCCCCTATCCCCTCGGCTGCTCCTCCATGTGCTCAAGAAGAAGTTCAAGCTCCTCAAGACCTAGTTGATGATGCAGTATCTCTTTCTCGGATCAACTCCGTTGTCCTCTAAATTTGAGATAATCTAGCTTCTCTCTCTGACAGAGTGAGTCCTATTGAGCGTGCTATGGTGGCATCTCCTTCTCCCATTTGCTACAGCCATTATCGCCATTGTGACCCTTCCCCTCAGGAGTAATTCTTTTTGGTACTTGATGCCAAAGGGGGAGAAGCGAGAAGGCAAGGAGAAAAGACAATGAAGGGCAAGAAGAAGAAGTCAAGTCAAGCTAATATATTATATTTAATTATCTATATATGCCACTTTTACTAGTTTGACCTATTTTCTTGAACTTATGATATTTTAAACCCTGCTCAATTGGGCTTCAGTTTTTAGCTTTTATTTTCTAGCTTCTAAATTTTTTTCTTTTTATGGTTTTTGGCTTTTTGAGTTTTTTTACTTTTACTTTTTTCCCGTATTCCTTTGCATTGTTCATGATAAGAGAGCCTATTTTTTCCATTTTTATTTTTTTAATTTAATTACGCCAAAAAAGGTTATAGCAGCTATAGTGAAAAAAGCCTCAAACAGTGAAAAAAAAGCCAAAAAGCCAAAAGCTTAAGCCGATTTGAGCGCCACCACTTGATAGATGAACTTGTAAACTCTATGGTTAAATTATGCTTGATGAACTTGTTATAATGGTTGCTATGGATTGTCACCTACATTAATTTGTCTTATCAGTATCATACTCTCATATAAATTTTCATGCTTATCGTACTATTCTTGATTAGAATGTTCCCTCAAGTTCAATAAATAAATGAAACTCTGCCAAAATTTTCTATAATTTGTACATATACTTGCAAATCATCTCTTGAATCCATACGCACATGTTTAGGGGGAACTTTTGTTTATTTATTGATTGACTTTGAAAGCAACTAATTCTCAATTCCTTTGAGCTCATCTCAAGAATTACTTGCTTATCAAAAGTCGCAACAAGAATGTACAACTCATCTTACAACAAGTGGAATATTCAAACTCTTTCAATTCATTTACATTATTTGGGTTGTCATCAATTACCAAAAAGGAGGAGATTGACAGCATCTAGTCCCTTAAAAATATTTTGGTAATTAATAACAATGCTTGCTAGTACATGTTTATCGAGTTAATTAAAGGTTTAGTCCCAGAATTCGATTGATGACTTGTAATGGTATGCTAAGGTCGATAAGAAGATCGACGTAGCTTTGGAGATTGGTTGGAAGATCGGATTTTATGCTAGACACCATACTATAAAGAGGGATTATGGCTAGTAGTTTGAAAACATTTTCTTATGCCATTTGGATAAATTAAAGGTCATGCATGCATTTAAATTAAGATTCTAAAGTCAATTGTGCATTCTTAGAAAAACGTTATGACCGCTATTATGGGGCAGTATTACTGACCTATGGTATGATTGCAAGAAAAATGCGTTAATACCACACCCTGGTTTGATCAAAATTTAGATGGCGGTATGTTATCTCCAAAGTGGTACATTTTGGAGCACTTTTTCTCTTCGAGAAGATGGTAATACCACTCTTGAAAAAGGTACTACCACATCATGATAGTACCAGGCCCTGTGAGGGCAATAGTACTGTACCAATAGTTAATGTCTAGTTCAGAAGTATTTATTGCATGCAAAATAGACGTTAGAAAGCTGGTGCATTAGTACCGACGGTACATGGTAGTACTACTGTACTTGCTGTTTTTTTTGGTATTTGTCCTCAAATGATCGAATTTGTGGGTAAGTGGTATAATAACCCATCACTAGCTCTTAGACAAGTAAGAGCGACTTCATTTAATATATTTAAGCTAGTTGTAAACTCTTCTCGCCTTATTTATTCCTATTGCATATATTTGAGATAGTTGAGAGCTATTCAAGTGTAACCATTCATTTAGTTGAATCTTGGCACTTGAATTCCTTCAAGCGAAGCAATTCGTTACTTTTGGTGTTTGCCGGCACCTAGATGACTCAAAGAAGGTTTGCACGGTGATCTCTTCAAGAAGATTACGAAGAGGCCCAATGTCGATTGTGAGTTGTGTGGTGCACATCATCTTTGAAGTGGAGAAAGAGCAACCCTAGTGGGTTGAGGTCTTTTAGGCTTAATTCATGGAGTCGGCCTCCTCAACGTGAACTAGTGAAGATCAGCAAGTCTTCGATACCACAGGAAAACATTGCATGTCTCCAATTGTGCTTATCTCCTATCTTTACTCTTTCACATTTACATTGCGTGTCTCCAATTGTGGTTATCTCTTGTCTTTACTCTTTCGCATTTACATTCTTAGCTATTAAATTAAATTGAATTGAATTGATATCTTGTGTAGCTAAGAATTGTATTTGGTAGAGACATATCTTTGTGGTGCCATTGAAAATTTAGAGAATTCACTCTTGGCTTGTGCTAGGTTCATATATTGCTCACTGTGATTAAATTTTCAAATTTAAGAGCAAATAATTTTAGAACCTCCTATTCACCCCACTCTAGTTGGTTATCCTTGATCCTACACATGTTTCTAAAGAGCTTTGGTAGGTGCATTCAAAGGTTTGCGAGCGACTTCTCCCTCTCCTGCCTGGCAAAACTATGGTGGTGTCCCTCCTCTTCCTTCAGCCTACTCTCTACTTCTTCGATGGCCATTTTCATCTCATTGTGAGGATTTGAGTTCGGAGTTTTAGCTACTTCAGGGTTAGAATCCTCACCATGCGATGACCTTCTCTCCAAGTACCTTCGATACCAGTCTTCAAATTGTGCTCTCTTTCGATTGAGATCCTGACAGGTTTCCTCACACCTCCTCCTTAGACTGAATTCCTCTTCCTGAAGCAATACAATATTGCATATGACTTCACCAAAGCTTTTGATGGTAGTTTTTGCAAGTTCAATTAGAATCCTCTCAAGATGGTCATGCCAGGCATATAACAATTTTTTATGGGTGGTTCCACCTGCCTTGGAGGGCAGGAGACCTTCTCCTTCAAGTTTCTCTCGATGGGGATGAGATTAAGCTTCAACCATGCATTGAGTGTTCTGATGTACCCTTTCTGATGGTCCATTTAGAAGGAAATGAACTGGGTCCGAAGGAAGGATTTCATCTGAATGCACCTGGGACTGGGACGTACAACCAACCCAAATGTAAGCATGCCTATGATCACTGGGTTAGAGTAATTTCACTTAAAAGTTATTTTTGTGCTAGATTAATATCACTCCCTACATAAAATGAATTTCTAGAAAAAAAATCAAATGCATGATGATAATAATGATGAATATGTGCTTGAAATTAATGATAATTATGGTAAGGTTGGCAATTGGAGAAGCCACATCCCTACAAGTAAATAATAAGTGAGTAGAGGGTGCCTGGGTCCGAAAAAGAAAAGGAACAAGTTTTGGAACCCTCTACTTATGGTTATATTAAAAGGACCAACCAACTTTCACTCATCTACGAGCCGTATTATCGTATCAGCCATGGTTCCATTTAGGACAGACAGAAAATGTTACTCTATCAAAGGTTATTATACACTCCATTTGGGTATGAGAGACTAGATAAGACAAGATGGGCAAGACCCATGGTGGGTGCAGGTAGGGATGGAAATGGATCGAATATAAATCGAATAGTCCCAGATATGAATATGAATCCATATTTTTAAAATGAATACAGATACGAATGCAAATTCATACTTTTAAAATGAATACGAATTCAAACATTCTCCAATACGAATACGACTTGAATGTCACAACGAATATGAATTCGAATTGAATATGTACTTAATTTGGTCGAATGCGAATATCATAAAACTTTTGTCACAAATCTTGGTAGAACAATTTTATATAACATTACTACACATCTACACGAGCTAGCAGTGTAGTGCATAGACTTGGAAATTATACAAAGTAGTTTTCACTTCTTGATTGTGAATCTTGGTTTATTAGAAAATTGCTTCCTATAATTATCCCCAAGGAGGTCAACAGGGATGGAAATGGATTGAATATGAATTGAATAGTCTCGAATATGATATGAATACAAACTTTCTCAAATATGGATATGAACATTCTTGAATACGAATACAAATATTCTTGAATACTGATTTTGCTTACCACGTTTGCATTTTTCTCAGATACAAATATCAGATAAAACATATTATCCTTTACCGTTTCCCATCCCTAAGTGCAAGGTGATAGATATGCCTCCCTAGCACGTGTTAGGTGATGGAAAAGCCTCCTTGACACACCTAAGGTGGGTGCTAGGTGATGGATATACCTGTGTAGCATGTGTTGGGCAATGGAAAAGCCTCCTCAGTACAGGGGTGAACATCATGATAACTGGGTGGAATTATAATACACTGAAGTAGAGAAAATATTTTGAACTCTGACTTGAGCATCGCATCTAAGGAAATGCGAATGAACTTGTTGCAGTCAAAGTCATAGTGACTATGGGTAAAGCGATACAAACCTGCATAGTCCTAAATAAATCGTGAATTCATGCCTGCCTCCTGGACTGGAGGCTACGAAAGCCTAGTGATTAGTAGATTTACAAACTAAAAGCCCAACATTTTCAAAACTTAGAAACTAAAAGCCCAACATTTTCAAAACTTAGAAACTAAAAGCCCAACATTTTCAAAACTTAGAAACTTATTTTAAGAATGAGGATGAGAAGATATATGAATTTTGATCTAATGATATATAGCATGAAGTTGCATATTTGCTATTGCTGCTTGCTATGTACTTTTGTACTTACCCTTACTATTAATCCTCCTTGTTAGAGGTCGGTCGGTACGACGAGCTACATGGTTATGTTGATGCCTACACTGAGGACAGCTATACTGAAAGAAGTGAGATCGGTCTAAAGTATGACGTGTAAAAAACGAACGCCCCTTATGGAGGTTGGGAGGTGCAGGCGGCTACCAGTAGTCATCTATGGGACTCCAAGTATTTTAGCGGGTCGTTATTTAGTAGTTTTAATGCTTGTGTAATTATTAATTTGTACTAGTTCTACCTTCCAAAGTTGTAATATTTAGGCGATTATAACCTTATTAAAGATTTTAGCCCTACATAGCAAGAGTATTGCAATAATATTATACGGTCTCTAGCTATTGTCCTATTGTAACACTTTAATGTGGCTATTATTTGATAAAACCTATCCTATTTTATTGGGTAATAATCACAAACTAGTGTCATTACCAAAGGTAGTGATGACACGGGTCGTTACCCGGGCTACATTGGCTCAGCAGCGCCTGCCAGCCCTACTAAGCTCCCATCACTCGATAGCTAGGCCTACTGAGCTGCCATTGCTCGGTAGGTGGCTGACCACGATGCGACACGACGCGACAGCACTCAGCAATGCTTGGCTTTGCCTTCGATAGGGCTTGGTGTGGGCCCCCGCACCTGCTTGTGCCTGTGTGCCATTGTCAGTCGCGAATGCAACCCGCATGCATAAAACTGCATGTGTCACTCTCTGCCCTCTCATCCGAAGCCCCACACTTTGGTTTCTTCCCTATTGAGCGGGAGAGAGCTAAGGGAGAATAAATAAAGAGAGAGTAGAAGATAGTTTTAATTAGTTTTGTGAGGTGGTTTTGCTATGATTTAGGACATTTCGTAGTTAGAAAGAGTGTAGATCTGGTGAAGACTTTCTAGAAGAGGTATGTTGCATTTGCATGCGAGCAGTACGCTTAATATGTCATTAGCAATTCATTAGCATAACAGTGGTTTAGTAGTGTGTAATGCGCTTGGTAACCATGTTTAGTTGACTTATGTGTTGAGTTCATGAAAATGATATTTTTTATGACGTATTAGTGGCAATAACAATGATTTTTGTAAATAGCTGAAGAAATATGCATTGCTATTTTTTGTGTTCCTCATGCCTTCGCAATTTAGAAAATATGTATGTAAGTATATACATATATATGTTATATATATATATATATATATATATGTATGTATGTATGTATGTATTGCTCTAGTGCGATTTAAAAATAATAGAAAATGGTGATAAGATTGCAAAATTGTGCACTATTAGTTGTAGTATTTATGTGCACATATGTATGTACATATGTGTACCTGTATACATGCATATAAGTATATGACTGTAGGCATAATTGGTAGCTTAGTTATGTACATGTGTATGATTATTTTGTGTTATGTTTAGTTGTATTTAGCATCGTCGGACACATTTTGTTCTATATTGCAAGAAATGGCTTCTGGTGATGGTCACGAGCATGGTGCATGGTATGTTGCTGAACCCATCTTGGGATGGCTAGCATCGTTGTCGGGCATGGTCGAGCGGTGATGGACTGCCTCCCTTTGTTCTCCGGGGTCCTCGTTGTTGTTTGCATTGAACTTGCCGCTTCTGTCGGTACTTGTTGACCTGTGGAGGCCGGAGATCCATACGTTTCCGTTTCGGTGGGGAAGATGGCCATCACCCTGCAAAATGTTGCTTGCCTTACCGGCCTGCCACTACAGGGTCGCCCCGTGGTTCCACCCCCAGATCAGCTGATTGAAAAGCGTGGCTACTACACAGGTTTGGTTATATCATTCCAGATAGGATCCCAAGATTGCCATATCCGTGGCTACAATGGTACAGACAATGCCCAATAGATGCACCACCAAAGGTTGTGAGGTCCCACTAGTTGCTTACTTGCTCTTCATGTTCAGGTGGATTTTGTTTTCCATGACTCAAAGAGATTGGGTATACCCTAGCTACATCCACCTCGTTGAATCCTTGGTCAAAGTGGAGCCTGGTGAGGTCCCGCTATACAATTGGAGCTCGGCTGTAATGTGCTTGACCTACATGGGTTCATGCGACAGCTCGCAGCGTGCTACTGGTGAGCCAAACCTCACCATCTACTACACCTTGTTATTGTTGTATTCATATGAGAACTTTCCTATTGGTTGGTCGTACCTTTGGGTGCACATGAACCCATATCACTTAGAGGCACAGTTTTGCGGTCACAGCGTGGTGAGGACCCGGTGGACAGACCCAACATAGGGTAGTCGTTGGACTGCAAGCGAGCTAGGATGGTCTAGGGACATACCATGATGAGTGTACCCTGAGTTCCACAATGTGTTTAAGATCTTGCACAAGACAAGTGTCGTGTGGACAATGTGGACCATACAGTTCATCTCAAAGACTGCACCTTTTGGCTTGTCAGAGCAATGCGAGCAAAATAGAGACTATAGACTTATGACTTACCACCTCATCTTCTCAAATATGGTCCCATATGGTGGACCCCTATGCCCCCCAAACGAGTCATGAGATAGTCCAAACTTCACCAGGAGATGCCACTAGCACTAGGTCAACCATTACCGAGACCCGTTCACCTGTAAACAAAATTATTTGTTAGCTCTTTTCATACAGTTCATTGCTTTAACTTCTATGTCATGCCTTTGATTTTGTTTGAGGATTGCTCCTCTTACTAAAGTACCAAAGGCTTTCATGGCTGACACCCCTACCTTAGAATATTTCTTTTTTGTTTCCACACTTAACCAACCATTGCGCACCATGCCTTTTTTTCAAGCAAATGAAGGGACAGAAGAGTGACAATTGGGGCAAACACAACTATCATGGACCATGCCCTAGGAGCGGTCAGCGAGGACATAGGTCGAGCAGGAGTGACGGCCATATGACCCAGATATATACCCCGTGTACTTATGGTGGTACGTGCCGTGCACCCATTTGAGCACCATGGAATGGTTCCTGCGTCCGTCTGCAACATGTACGAGGTCACCAAATACGCATTGGGGGCCATCAGCTATGGCCGTCGTAGCGACGTGTCTATCCGGGGGGCGAGGCTGATGAGATGCACCGTCATCCATCCACAGTTTCATCCGCACATCCTAGATCCTCAATTGACCACCCTAGCCACGAGTGTTCCTCATCTGCGCAGCGCACTACTCTAGTTTGACAATTTCATATTTTCATGCAATCAGCACAATACCTTAGATTCGTTGTTCTTCATACATGTGAAGTGTAGGCTATTCGTGCCGACGCCACTCTACATCTGTCTTCATCACAGAGGTAGCCTGACACTGGACCATCCTCGCTGGGAGAGAGAGGGGGATGACAAAGGACAGCATGTCCGTCCTCGTCACAGAGACAGTCCGAGGCACATGCTACCCCAGACAGTGACATCAACTTGCCTATCTGAGACTGAGGTGCCTATCCTACCCTGATAATTCTTGCAAAGATGCAACTATGCCACCAGAGTTTCCATGGCTGTAGTCAACTACAGTAATCTGGCATACATCATTCAGATCACACATCGAGCCACCGCCAACCGGTGCACTCACGTGCAGTGATATCTGCATAAGCGAATGTCATATATTGACAAATCACATTGCATGTTTCATTTCACACATCCCTTACCTTCTTTGTGCATGACGGCTATGAGCGTTGCTACTTCTTCTAATAGATCGACAGCTCGGAGATGTACAACATGGTATTTATCGAGAGAAAATACATACTCAACTATCCGGTGGTGCTAGAGAACTTTACACGCTGAAAACCATACACCATGGATGACAAGGGAAAGATACCAATGGTCCCTGATGCCCTTGCTGAATGGTAGGTTATTTTGTGCTAAGACAAACCTATAAAAGTTATGAAAGTTGAGTACTGGGTGGCCATCACGAAGGCTAAAGCCTGTATGGGAGACAAGGGAAAAACACCAATGGACCCAAATGAATACGACGAATGACTTCAAGTATGGCTTCCAAAGAGCGTGCCACGGTTCCTCACTGAGAAGATCGGGACCCATCCCCGTATCATATATCTTAGCTATAGTTCGGATTGATGATTTATGTATATTGCCATTTATATCATATTAATAGTAAGGTAAACATACGCATCTAACCAAACCCTACGCGCTATATAATTTGCACCTTCATTACGAAGTGTTATGTTGGCCTAGACATAGTCTATTATTACAATTTTTTGCAACAATGTATATGTACTACTTAACAGAGAGAGTCGATGATGGTGGTTCATCTGCCCCTCCCAACTCCTCCCACACCTTACTAAAAATTTTCTAACAAAAACAGAAAAAACCAATCTTACAAAAAAACATATTCTACCACCTTACAAGTTCTCTAACAAAAATTAGACCTCTACCGAGTGTGCGGCAAAGCAGAGGACGCGGAGGCACGATGTGACTGAGCGCAGAAGCGGAGCTGACGCATGGGCCGGGCAGGCCAATATTGATAATGTCAACTCGATGTGTCGGGATATTATAATTTTTTTCCATAGCAAAGCACAAGCATTCAGGTAGTTAGTAAAAAAATGGGTTAAATGGGGCAACTGGCCTACGGTAGCACCTGTTGAGCTCTTGCTGCCACGCGTCTGGCTTGCCTGCAGTGTTGGCGTCGTGTTGCTAAGCTCCCATGGCGCGGCAGGAGACACATGTCGCTTGTCACGCCTACCAATTTTGGGGAGGGGATATGATGAGAGGGTTGGCCCGATCTTCCGATGAGAAGGGTAAGTTCGATTTGATATGACGTTGACGAAGAGGCTACTTGACCGAGACGACCAAGTCCGTTCTGCAATCGCTACACCACACCCTAGTCGCTATCAACCGTGCCAAGAACGCGGTTGACCTGAACACGAGGTTCAATTCCTGTAAGCAATCGAAGAACAAGCAAGAACAAGTGAAAGAGCAATCTTATTGCGAATATGACTGAGAAACACAAAGGGGTTGAGGCCTGCAATCGTAGTTGTTGGTCTAGTCGACACAAGAACACACGATGAAGTTTCACGGTGGAAAACTAATCTAAACAAGCCTGAGTTACATGGCCAAATGAGCCTCTATTTATAGGGGCACGCAGGCCCTTGCTTATGGAATGTTCTTAACATATAGAAAGTAATCAAATAATAGCGGACTCTATCTCTGTTTCCAAAACCGAAGATTGTTTTGTTGATTGCGTCGCGTACAAAAGGAATTTTGAGATGGGGCCAGATCCGTTGGAAAGAGGACCAAATAAGCTTTCCATGCTGTACTTACATATTCCATTTGGACTCTTGATGCGAAATCTATGAGCATTTAAAGTTGATCTTGTCAGGCAGAGTCAGCGTCGGTTTGTTTTGATGATTCCAATGCGCACAGAACAAATTTAGAGGTGGGCCAAATCCATTGGAAAGTGGACGGGCTCTTCTTTCTTTGCTGTACTTGCACACCCCAATTGGATTTTGTACGCAAAAGTTATGCTCATTTGAAGTCGGACCTATCAAGCTGACTCGAATTGACTTGGAGGCCGAATTGGATTCCAAGTTGTGTCCCACTAGAGTTGTTCCTTGAGCTAGCACCAAAGTGATGTGGTGACTCTTGGACTTTGCTTGCACATGCTTCTCTTCATTTTATACTCCTTGTGCTTGATCAGCTCCTAAGTTCCTGAGTAGAAGAACATTACATGCATCAGGTAGCAATATCTTCTCCATTAAACAGTTATGCATTCCTAGGAAAGAGTTCACCTGATAATTTAGTTGTCGTGCACGTGCTCTTGTAATTGGCCCTTGTATTGCTTCAAGTTGAGAAGTCTCATTTGTATCGAAAAGTGTGATGTCCTCATCAGGATAGCTTTGCAAAAAACAAATGTCTAAGGGGCAAAATTAAAAAAAGTCGGTACTGTGTGATATATGCAAATAGTTCTTGGTGTAGGGGTTTGCAGCAGTCAAGCCCTTGTTAATTTTTTTTTCGGATGCCCTTGTTAAAAAAATTTTTCGGATGTTGATGTGGGGGTTTGCAGCAATCGGTTAGGCCACATGGGCCAACAGCGGATGGGCTGTGTGTTACAACTTGGACATAAGTCCATCAGATGAAACCCTAATGCATTATAAGACTAATCTTAACTACTCACTTCCGTCACAAAATAATATGTTTTGGTTCTAAACTTTAGCTATTTATATCCTTTAAATACTTAGATTGGATACATAAAAATTATTTGTATAGATTTGTCTTGAAAAGTATTTTTATAATATAATAATTTATTAGGTTTTATAATATATTGTAATAAAAATTAGTGATTAAAGTTGTGTTTGTAGGAACTGTCTTGATGTTTAAAATGTTTTTTTACTGGAGGAGTAATTGATAAGCATCATTTTAGAGGTATATAAAAAAATACTATTTTACTAAAACTAGTAAAAGTTGTTCTAACTATTTGACAATGTAACACAACATATCTAAGTAATAAAATCCCTCGACATGTAGCACCAAAGTCAGACTCATGGAAAGCCTAAGCCCAAGTCTGGTTGGCCGACACACTCGAGCCTGAAAAGGCCGAAACCTTCCCTCCTTGAACAATCAGTCCAAAAGTCCAAAACCCCCAAAATCCAAGCACCCCGTCTCCTTCCCGGCCGCCGCCATGAACCCCGCAGACGCCGAGGCAGCCGCCGCCGAGAAAGCCCGGCGCAAGAAGGACAAGAAAGAGAAGAAAAAGAAGCGCAAGGACGCCACAGAGAACGACTGCGGCGCTGTAACGGCTGAGGAAGAAACAGCCCACAAGATGAAGAAGGCAAAGAAGCAGAAGAAGGATAAGGAGGGGGAGGAGGAGAAGGCGGATCCGAAGCAGAAGCCGACGGTGAGCATCGCCGTGGCCGGCTCCATCATCGACAACGCCCAATCCCTCGAGCTCGCCACCCTCGTCAGTATTCCTTCTCCCTATTACTACCCCTTCAACCACCAATTCTTGAAGTACGGATGCTTATGAGATCACCTCTCCTGTTTCAGCTGGCGGGTCAGATCGCCCGCGCCGCGACCGTCTTCCGCATCGACGAGGTTGTCGTCTTCGACAGCAATCCCGCGCTGGAGAACGGCGGTGAAGGTGAAGAGAGTGGTGCGCGGTTCCTAGTTCGGATACTAGACTATCTGGAGACGCCACAGTACCTGCGCCGCCGCCTTTTCCGATGCACAAGAACTTGAAGTTTGTGGTGAGATGTTAGAAGAATGTGGTTCCCTTGATATGTGGGGATTTCTGAAGGTGCTAATTGCTCTGTGCTGCTTCTCGGATGCAGGGATTGCTTCCGCCACTTGATGCGCCACACCATGTGCGCAAGCATGAGTGGTCTGCATTTCGTGAAGGTGATATATCTCTTGCGGTGCCATTGGTATCAATTTTGAATTGCTGTGGTTACAACTTGAAGTAGAATTTCATTTCATACAAACAGTGCACTTAAGTAATTAAATTTGAACTTCACAATTTATCATAGATTCTTAATGGGGCTCTTGTGACTTTTCTCTCATAGTGAATGTTCAAGGCATGCTGAGCATTTGGACTGAAGCACCAAATTGAATGCTTTTTTGATGTGTGACCACAACTATGCATTTCGTAATAAGGCCTGCACTAGTCCTTTTGTTCTTCATAGCTAGCACAACTGTTGTAAATATTGTGGTATAAGCAAATATTCAGATTTAATTCCATCATAATTAAGAACAATTAAAGAACATTTCCAGCAATATATATGTGATAGAAACTGCATATAAACATGTAATTCTACCATGTCAACTATACAAGAGTATATAAGCCAATCCTTGTAATAAGAATAGTGCCGAAATAAGCATGTAAAGCATTCTTATGAAACAGAGTGATACGAGGTCGCCCAATCTTCTCGACGTAGGATTGGATACTCGCGGGAGTCTTAATGAATCGCAATGATCCTCCAATGCCAGTGCAAGGGACGAACACTCTTTAATCCGCCAAAACACACTCGCGTAGATTTCGCCGACTACCAAGCGAAGATCTATCGTGCACCCAATTCCCAGCGGAAAGGCTGAACGATCTTGATTGAATACTCCTAATTCTCTATGGAATTTCGGCAGCAATGATAAACTCGAACAAACTTTAGTAGATTGATTTTTCTCAAAGGTGGTCTGAACCCTAAAGGCTGCCAATACATGGCTTATATAGCCCCTTAAGACGTCCATATGGTCCCCAAACCGAGTACAACTCAATCCTATATGGTTTTAGATACGAACTCTTATAGAAAGAAAACTAGATTTCACACCCGTCACATTGTTTCGATCATAACTTTTGATTCGTGACGAATTTAGAGGTGGGATCAGATCCACTGCATAGCCTTTGAAATTATCTTTCCAACGAGTATAAGAACACCCGAATCGGACTCCGTTTGTGAAAGTTATGACCTTTTTAGTAACTGCCTATCAGGTTGTCCCGAACCGAATCCGAATTGAATTCTGAGTTGAATCTGAGTTTGAATCTAGTTGGGCTTGTGGGAGGTACGAATTGGGCTTGAAAATCTTATCCAAAACTTGTAGTTTAAGTCCTTGGACTTCTCCCTTTTGCTCTCCCACTGCATGGGTTTTCTTCCTTCATGTCTTTGGCACCTAATGTGGTTATTCTTTTCCTTTTGCATCTCCATTGTTTTGCCATTGACAAACCTGAGAATGCACCATGTGTAACATGAGATAATATTTCATCCTTATTAATAACAACATTATGTTTAGTTTGGAATGAGTTCATCTGGTCATATTTCATGCGACTTAATAATTCTTTCCAGTTGAATAATATATTTAACTAAAAAGTGCAAGATACATATGTATCCGCATCACAGAGTATAACTAAAACCAGTATAAAGCTTAAGTTTTAGTTTGACACAAGGAGCGTTGTCCTAGAAAACCAAGCGCCTCACTTTACCGAGCAAGAAGACAAAGGTTGACGGAGATACAATGCTAGCTTTCACACCTCGACAAACTGAAGGATGAAGTCGAGGGTCGGAGATGCCGCATAAAACCACCAAAGTACACCCGGTCGAGTGCATTCAAGAGCAATAGAGGACCACTACTGCCTTCTTCCTTTCTCGGGTAAATCCTTCGAATTTCTCCTCTCAACCTATAAGAGTCAGGGCACTCGGGAACTCAAAGGGGAGACCTCCAAGAGGAGATGGCACAAAAGCTTCTAATCCTCTCCAAACCCGAAGACTACAAGGAAGAAAACTGAAGAGAAGAAGATGCGAGATCCGAAGATGAGTTACTCATGGAGGAAGAGATGGCGGCTTTAAATAGAGGAGGCAGGGGGCTACGGCGTGATGGTTGCGAGCGGCTGGCTTCGAGGAGCCCAGGCCAGCCTGTGACTCCACTGCCGCCTCTCCAATCGCCGCCTCCCCACTCGCCCCAAATCACCCGCCGAAGAACCGCCGAGACTTAAGTCCAGATCCAGGTGAGGCGCCACTCGGAGAGGAGACTGGGTTTCCTCCCCCTTATCTCTTCGGCTGGAACGTTCGGACGATCTGAACTCTGCCTGCAAGTTCGGACGGTCCGAACTCTCCCACACTATGCACGTCCATGAGGGCAAGTTCGGACGGTCCGAACTCTGCCTCGCACAAGTTCAGACGGTCCGAACTCTCCCACACCATGCACGTCCATGAGGGCTTTGGCCCTATCCTTCTTTTCGTCCCATCGACAGGTGGGACCCTTATTTTTTTATTTATCAAATAGGGAAATTACCAATTTGCCATCAGGAGTCCAATAACAACTTCACTCCAGGGTTCAATCGTTAACCTTTGCCTTTCAGACTCTTATCAGTTCATGTCGTCGAGGCAAAACTTTGTATGGCCTTTGTTCTGGTGTTTTGGTAGGGCTAATTGAACTGTTATTGATAATATGGTTTTGTGGATGTAGAATAACTGCTTCGGCAGAATTCTGCCTCTCCTATTTATCTTGATATGCTCAACTCTGTGAGGCTGCACTGCAGAAAGGCATCTTTTGCTGGTGAAAAGGAATTGGATATTAATAACATGTTCTAATTGTTTTTTTTAATCCTGGTTATATGTTTTTATCGAATAAGCTTCTGGTACCATGCATTTTTCACATGTCTGATTCAACAGAGTGCTTACAGTATACTGAATTTAGACAGGTGTAACATTGGATGGGGATCAGTCAAAAGGGACTCTTGTTGATGTCGGATTAAGTAAGGTATGTATGGTACTGTTAATATCTTCTTTTTTTGGTTCTCCAGAACAAGTTTTTTTGGGGTAAGAGTTTTGTTGAGTTAAAAAATACGATGGGTTATGTTTCATGTAACCCTCTGATGTCTGTTTGTAGTAAATTGATTTGTTTCATATTTTTATAAATAATGTTTTTTACACTTGCATGCTAGTTATTTGAAAGAAATAACATGTGTAACAATCACAAAAAGTATGCCCCTCCTAATGGCTAAGCAACTCCAACAACTCCATTTCTTGAGCTTTTAGATAATACTTAATGGAAGCAGGCAATCTGTCTAGGGAAATGAGCCAAACCAATTTCCTTACAAGCAAGCTCATTCAGGTTTTTTCCCCCTATATTGGCAGAACTCATTTAATTGTGTCACAAAAAGTTTCTTGTCATGAAATCATTATTTTTTCTACAAATAGATCTCACTGAATTTAAGTTACATCCCTATACTACCTGTCAAACATGTTACAAATTTACAATAAGTCCTAGAAGCAGTGGTGGATCCAATATTTAGTACCAGGGGCATTGAAAATGAAACCAAATTGATCTATTCCGCTAAAGTATGATGTGAATGGTTCAATTTACACACTATTTTTAGTGGTCGAGAGGCTGGGATTATAAAAATACTTGTTTAATTTTAAACTATTTTTAAAGGCTGTGTTATGTTTAAGACAGATTGTAGCAGCACTCAACATGTCCTCATGGTTTAGAAGTGACTTATTACATCATTGCCATGATTACTAGCTAGGAAGGGTTTAACGCTGCAATACCCATAATACTTTATGTAGGTTGCAATATATAAAAGAAGCTAATATTTGGATACTTGAAGCAGAAATAGAAAATCTGCCTTGGATAATGTTGTTTTACTTTGATAACCTATTGTGTTTGTAAATTAGAGAGTTCCTGCAAATGTGTTAGTATGAAACGTTGGAAAATGAACAGTGATTCTTTGGCTTCACCTATGCATGCTTTGAAACATCTTGGGTCTAGTATGGAAAAAAATGATTAACATATTGGTTGTTAAGCTGGAAAGAGAGGCTTGTGGAGTGTTTACCTCAGTTGAATTCAGTTACTTAATTGTGGATGCTACAAATGCGGCTTGAACTAAGGGGCTTAATATTATGCTTACCATCCAAATAAACGTAAGCTAAGCTCATAAAGCCAAATAGTAACTTATTCTCAGGCTTGTTGTGAGCTTATGCTACTTGAAAAGAAGCTGAAGCTAATGGGGAGTGCCTATCAAACCTATAAGCTTATGAGAGTTCATGAGGGTTGGTTCTTTTGGATTTATGGTTTATAGTTTAAATATTTGAACTCTGGCTGTTTGCGAGGTAGTACGCACAGGAAAATAGTCGCATGTGATTTTTGCTGATATAGCTGAACTCAATACACTTTTTACTACAATCTTCCTGTTAAGGTTCTAAAACTCGGTTATCGGTACCTGTTCGGTCACCTCACCTTGTAGTGAATATACGGTAATCGGTCTTGTACTCGGCTTTATAACAGATTTTTCTATTTTAATAATGGAATTATATATGTATAATTATATAAAATCAAAGCCACATTTGATGCTATTGTTGGACCTACTCAAATGAAGTCAGCCAGTCAGTATTGAGGTTTATATAGTTGTCATTTGCCACATACTAGGCAAATGATATTCTTGAATATATTTTTGATGGGATATGACAGCACTATATTTTACAAACAAAACTTGGGCTAGTTCCTCTAAGTTCAATAGCTTTTACAGTTATCTGATAGCATGACCCTAGTCAACTTTCTGCCTTCTGCATTCAAAACAGACTCTATACAAGCCAAAGCTAGTCAATAATAAACCAATGTTCCAAGAACAGATAGAGAAGTCAAAAAGTGCTAAGAGCGATCTAAAATCTAAATGATCTACTAATACCATCATACCATAAAAACATTTACTAAAACGAATTCCAGCAACACTGCCAACCAGCAACTCTAGCTTCTGATAACTAGCGGGGGAGGAGCCGCAGAGGGGGAGGCTGCCGCTAGAGGGAGGGGACACAGCTAGGGAGGCCGCCGTCGGAGGGAGGGGCTGTAGCAGGGGAGGCCGCTGCTAGAGGGAGGAGCCGCGGCAAGGGACGCTACCGCCAGAGGAAGGAGTTGCAACAGGGGAAGCCACTGCCGGAGGGAGTAGCCACGGCAGGGGAAACCATCGCCGGAGGGAGGAGACGTAGCACCGGAGGAGATGCAGCAGCTACAACAGCTGCTGCCGCTCTCCCGAGTTCCAACTAGGTTTCCCACACTCGTCGTGGCAATGGCGCCCTCTGGAGTCCAGACAACCTCAGGCGTGTGGGGAGATCTGATCTGATCGAAGCAGGAGGGGTAAGGGTAATTGCGGTTACACGGCCTATTAGCCGATTACTCCGAGTACTCGCCCGTTATTCCGGTTAAACCGGTTAGCTACTCGTACTCGGTGAAGGGACCTAATCCCAGTACTCGGGCGAGTAGACCTAATTTTAGAACTATGCTTCCTGTTGACCATGTATTTAAAAAACGCACCGTTTAAAAGCTAATTACTATAGTCCGTACAAGCATAAGCTGACTAAAAGTGGAAAAGAACTTAGCCGGCTTATGCTTCTTTTCTATAATCTAAGCTTATTTGGCTTATTTTCTGTAATCCCAATAAGGCTGCTAGTAACATACGTTGAAGCTAGGCCAAACATAGGCCCTACTGGCTGCCTGTCTGCCTTTGGACAAGCCTTCATTTATTCTTAACATATTAAAAAGATTCCATAATGTATATAGTCTAATCTACAATTAAAAATGGCATCATATATAAAATAAATAACCACTGTCATCAAATGGACTTAACACTAATTCTACTTTATCATAATTCTGCAGAATGTTCTGGTTGAGCAAATCCTAGAACCAGGGAAAAGAGTAACTGTAGCCATGGGAACCAACCGTGATACTACAACAGGTAAATGATTTACTTCATTGATTCCAGGCAATAAATATGATTCTATTAATATTTCTTTATCTACAATTTTTGTAATATCTCTTAACTATCCTTCCTAAGCATTTGCACTCAGTGGTTCAGTACTTTTATTATCCGGAAATATTTTCCATATGATCTGTATTGCATTGTCAGTTCGCGACATGTACCAATCACATTCACTTCCAATTTTGGGCCAATCTTAGTCCAATGAGTTCTCATTCCAATCAATCAGTAGAAGCATAATTGTTCTCAACGTGTTTCCTCTTATATACTGGAGTGCCACAAACATTTCAATTTTAAACAGCAGAATATATTTGGTCCAGACTTAATTTTATTATACTTGCGGTCTTCTTGTGGCATACATCCCTATATCCTCATTCTAGTTCTGTCTTATTAACTTGAACTATACCTATGTTATTTTGTCATTTGATTGTAAGTACATTTTTACTTGCATCTAGCTTGCGTAAGGAAAGTTATTCCCTCTTCCTCTCCCATGGAAGAACTGGGATTATATTGGGGCTATAAAGTCCGATATGCTCCAAATTTAAGTGCTGTTTTCAATGATTCACCATACAAGGTAATATTTTCATGAACTCAACTATATGTCATTATGTTGTGTAAAAATATTTAATTATTTTACTTACCATTTTCACTATTTCTAGGAAGGATACGATCATATCATTGGCACTTCAGAGCATGGCAGTGTCATTAGTTCATCTGAGCTTGTCTTACCTTCTTTTAGGTATGTCATCTGCATACCTCTTGGACCACTACCTTGAGAAACCAATTCAGATTTGATCAGTGTTGTTTGGTCAGTTGAATGTGTAAATTTCTTCTTCCCAGATGCTATGGCATTATGATTTATGAAGCATATTTTTGCCAATTTGTTAGGATTTTTCAGCTATACTTTGAGAACACTAAAACTGTAAATTCAACAAATAACCAGGCATGTGTTATATGTGCAAACTGTCTTGTGTAATTTGAATTCATTTAAATTGACTAATGCCAGAGAACAATGTTATTAAGGCGTCGCTTAGACGTCGCCTAAGCGACACTTTGGCGTCGAGGCTGTCTGGGGTGGTCGCCATGGCCGTCGACTCGCCTTACAGGCGTGGGCGCCTTAGGGTGTATGGCGCCGACTAATCGTCACCATACTGCTCTGCATCGCCTCAGGAAGCAAGGCGGGCGACTCACTTGCGGTCCGTGCGGGAGAATGGAGAGAGAGGGAGAGGGTGGGAGGCTTTGGTGGGAAACTGAGTAAATAGAGGGAGAGAGCAGGAAAGAGAGGCAAATAGGAGGGAGAGAGCGGGAACGAGCCAGGCAGACAAAAACCTAACCAGCTAACGGCCGCCCGGTCGATTCCGGCCGTTTGGCGCTGGCGCCGCCGTTGTAGTCTCTTCCTCCGCCCCTCAGCCAGGCACGGTGGCGCGGCACAGCGCTGCAGGCCGCAGCCCGCCAGCCCCTTGTTTATTCATGTTTTCTAGCTCCACAATTATTCATGTTTATTTGCTTAGTTACATAGTTAAAATAATCACACTGTATGTTCAACAAATTTACTGCCATAAAAGATTAGGATGTGAGTATGCCATCACCTCGCCGCACGCCATACTCGCCTAAAAGGTGTGAAGGTAGTCAGGCACCTCGCCTCGACTTATCGCCGTGATAACCTTGCCGGAGATGTTAGAGAAAAGTATAGCTTTGTTTAATGCCTAAAGTCCAATTTTGGTCACAATGACCAAAATTTCTGCTGAGCACAGTAGCTGCTCCTTTTTTCTTTGCCTTAACCAATCATGAGCAGACAACATTTGATCAAGGCATGATGATTGATGAACGGTCACTTGGAATAATTAACTAATACATGTAAGACCTTTTCTATAGTAACTCTTGGCTAGTACTCCCATGATTTCCACTTTTCCACATTCCATAGTTATGAGTCTTATGCTTTATAAAACCTGCAACATGTACAAAGCCACCATTGTGTGAGTTTGTTCTTATTTATGAACGCTTGGTTGTACAGGCACCTTTTAATTGCATTCGGTGGACTGGCTGGTCTGGAAGAAAGCATTGAAGAAGATAGACATTTGAAGGTATGGTTGCGTAGAACAGTTTTCTACATTTGTTCTGATTTTTACTTTTCTTGTTGCATCAAATCTCTTACCATATTGTCATATTCTAGTGCGACCTGATGACTTGCTTGATAACTAGGAATTATCACTGCAATGAATTTTGTGTCATTGAATTGTTTTTTTAAAAAATAAAAATGCTACCATTAGATGAGAATCTGAGCTAATTTCGTAGCTGAAAGATTCAGTATATATTTATCAGGAGTTGGTGACTTTCTTGAATTAGTGTTTTGTTCCTTACTATTGCTATTGTTACTATTGAAGTACATTTCTTTGACAGGGTAAAGGTGTAAATGATGTATTCACTTCTTATTTGAATACGTGCCCCAACCAAGGGAGCAGAACAATAAGAACAGAGGTATGTGCCACTTGAAAGCTTGTAAGGTTAATTATTCTATATGACATTTGTTCTTATGCTGACAAAAGTAGCAAACTTTTTCAGGAGGCACTTCTCATATCTCTCCAATACTTCCGAGACCCCATTAGGCGAGCTGAATAGCAAATGTAGAATGCAATACAGACACATGCAAATCCAACATTGCTCTACAAAAAGGAAGGTGTGTTCTAGAGAATTTGAATGGCGTTGTGGAGTTTGCTCGCTGAAACTTTTTAACCCTACGTCTATGCGGCATTGAATCTTTCCAGTAAAGAGGTGGTCAGCTGTTCAGAATATTTTGACACCCCTTGGCCTTCGTCTTTGGTCATAATGATACGGGGGTGTCCGATTTTTATGCCATAGGATCTCACTTGAAGGATAAATACATGGCTAATCCGAAATTCCGTGGATTATGATGAACGGAATCACATGATTGTCTGTCTCGATTATAGGTTTATGTATTGAAATTCAACTAGCAATATACTCTGAATCTCCATTTTCTCACCACACTAAGACAACGTTGCTAGTCCACGAAAAACAATAAGAACATTGGTAACCGGTAATTTGGTGAAACGTTAACAAGTTGGCTTTCCAACTCTTATGGTAGCACACGGTATAAATCAAAGAGCAAGCAATTGTTTTGACTCAAAATTAACGTTCGAGAGTTATATAGGGAACGGTAGCTAAGACTTTATGCCCTCGTACAAGCCTACCTGAACTTAAAGTAGAGAAACAACTCGAATCCGATTCTATTTCCTAGTTTAAACCAAAAACAATAAGAAGTGGCTAGCAGGTGCCTTAGTTTGTGCGCCCATGAGGTGGGCCCCACATGGTGGCTGACCTATGATGGTGGCACACAACTCTTTGACAACAACTCAACTTCCAACTCTTTGACAACAACTCAACTTCTTTTGAGGCCTAAATATTCGTTTTTAGCCTGTTTAAAGCTTTGGTATCGCTATCACCTTAAAATTGAACCAAAACGAATACTAAAACTCAAAATACCCTTAGTATATCTTGTTATAGATACAAACCAGCCTGTGTCACATTGAGCTTGGCCAAAAACTCAAATAGACTCAGAATTGAAGACTAGATACAATCGAGCTTCTGAAGCGTAGTCTTCTCAAATCTTCAATTTAGAGCTCAAAAACTTGACTCTAGCATCTTGGTAGCTTTTTCCGCTAATATAAGTGAAGTATTATTGTCTCCTCCTTTCAGACCTTCTCTTGGTGCGTTGCCCTCCATTACCTTTTGCTTGGTAGCACTAAGTTCTTACTTACCCAATAACCTAGGAATACATAAAATAGAAGGATTATGTTGTAAGCTATCTTTAGCAGTAAAATCAAAGGAATCTAGGATCAGATTGTCGGTAAATCGCACTGGTCTAAAATCAGTTAGTGCACACAGTAGATAATAAAGATAAATATTAACTATAATGATATTTATTCATTAACTAAATAGGGACATGATTGTCAAAGTTTATATCCATGGCCTATATGCCAAATTTAAATATAAGCAGCGAAAAAACACCTAACCAGAAGAAGCCCACTAAACCTGCCCAAAGGCAAATGACAGTAAGACACGACCTACTTGTCCTGGCCTTCACCCGTAGTTGAAATTGTCCTCCTTTGATATGTGAAAGTAAGGATGAGTACAAACTTGCACTCCACAAGTCACACGGGAAAATACAATGTAATGATTAAGGCCACAAAGGAAGGCATATATGGTTAGTTTGAGCGTAAAACAACATTTAAAGAAATACAATAAATAGATTAGAAAGTGAAGAGTATTAAGGAATCAATATCAAAGGAGGTAATAACAAACACGAATTAACTAAATTTAAAACTAGAATTGAAATACCTTGAATAAAAATAGGCTTACAGAATAATGTAAAAAAACATAATTTTATTTTACAATCAGGGATTAACATGATCAAAGAGTGTAACTTGCCTAGCTCTATAGTTGGATACGAATCATTGGCGTAAAACTCTCCGAAATCGTTGTAGTCTACACGTGCAAATACTCAAGCAAACGCAAATAAAATCCAAATAATTAAAAAAATAGGGCAGAAATTGATAAAGGAGAATTTTTTGATGAATTTAAAATTTTGAATAGGCTCAATGGGAGCTAGGATGATGTAGAACGGGTTTCGAAAGTTTAAACTCTAATTAAAAAGAAAAACTAAAATTTTAGAATTAGTTTTCTAAAGGCAAAGTTATTTATGACATCATTTGTACACATGGCAGGTGACGTGGTAGATTTTGTTGACGTGGCTTAGGGGTGTCTTGGTGCTGACGTGGCATGCCACCTGGCTGACACGCAAAGGCCATGTGGACCTGTGCCATAAGGTGGCATGCTACGTCACTACCACGTGGGCGTTCAGTTTGGTGTGGCCCTATGTGTTCATCTGGATCGTCTGATAGGCTATCATAACATTTGGATCATCCGATCGACAAGAGAATGTTCGGACTGTCCGAACGGCAAAAGGCTTTCGGGCCGTCTAATCGGCAATGAACTGTCTAATCGTTAATTGAACGTTCGGACTGTGCAAACGGCACGGGATCTTTTGAACCGTCCGATCGGTAAGGAACTTTCAGACCGTCCGAACAACAAAGAACGTTTGGACCAGTTCGATTGGGCAAAGCAGAGGAGGTGGCACTCGGAAACCGATGGTCGCCAGCTCTACAACGAGCGACGGAAGATAGGGAGAAGCACAATAGAAAGAGGGGAGTGTAGGGAGTGCGTTAGTGCACGGTAGCATTACCAGGAGTGGCTGGAAAGGGGTTGGCGGCCAAGTTGGGCAGCGGCGGTGCTCGGGAGATCATAGTGACGGGGCTCCGATGGCGTAGGGTTATAGTGAGGTGGTGAGAAAGCTTCATGAGGGCACGGGGAGGGTGATGGTATCATATCTGAGGTCGGCGGTGATGTCCGAGATTCCTCGCCGGAGCTCGATAGGGTTTGGCAGAGGAAGGAAGACAGCGCAGGGATGACTCGACGCTCGGGAGAGGAGATTAAGGGTAGGGAGGTGTAGTGTGGAGGCTGGGGGTGCTCGGCGAGGTTTTTTATAGGGCCGAGGGGGGTGGTCATGATGGAATTGCTCATTGTGATTAGCGGTGGCGGAATTCTGATTGGAGGGGAAAAAGGAAAGGAGGGGAAGAGGAAAGGAAAGGGGCAAGGGGATTACAGGATTCGATCCTGGCGGCGCTTGGCTTTCCAAAATTAGGGTACACAAGGAAGGAAGGCGGGACCAACGGAGATTGTTCGGTTGCTAGTGGAAAAGGAAAAGGGGAGGGAGAAGAAAGGAAAGGGGGCGCAGTGGTGAAGATGGTGCTGACGAGTGAGGCCCACTCGTCGGCGAGTGAGAGGACAAGGGAAAGGAGGAGCGGCGGGCAGTGATGTGGACAAAATTTGGTCATCCGTGTGGCAGCCGGAAAAAGGAGGGAAGGAATTTAAAATCTATTTTTTAGATTTCAAAAAACTAAGAGCTTCAAATAAATACCAAAAATAGCAAATAGAGTCTAAAAATTTTAGAAAAATTCACAGAAATTCCTAGCACCATTATAGACTTCGTAAAAAATATGTCCAACTTATTTTGGTTTCTATTATTTTACTCTAAAAATTACTTTTTAATTGTAAAATTCATTTTTAAATTTCAAAAAAACGCAAAAAAATCCAGATAAAAGCCAAAATAGTTTAAATAATTAATTTGACATAAGATTTTAGAAAACAAATCAAAATATCCTTTATTTAATAATATTTCTAGGTTTTTACTAAATTAGGTTTTAAAATAAAGGCCTTTTAAGAAGCAGAAAATCGGGACAAGTAAAATTTTAAAATTTTAAGCTACCAAAAGTAAATGTTTATTTTAAATTAGTTCATTAATTTTTACTCCCATTTTTGAAATAAATTGCTGGACTGTTACAGACAACCCCACTTAAAGAGAATCTCGTCCTGAGATTCGGATGGGTTGGCAAGAGAATGGGTTTGGATCTTACTCTGTGTGACTTGAGCTGAGATTTGATTCAGACATCCCTTCATCCACTTCTGTGGCCTTTTGTTTGTTGTTTGAAGGGTATTAGCTGTTGGTGCTCCAGGTGTACCATCCCTTGTTGTCTGTTACATCTTAGGGCAGTTGTTGGCATAATGCCATGTCTTATGGCAGTTGAAACAGGTAACTCCTACTACTGAGTTCAGGTCCTTCTGTGTAAAGCCAACCATAAGACTTTGTTGTCCTCGATATTGCGAGCAGTGTTGATCAGAACTCGTTCTCCGGTTGATGATGATTGGAATTTGTTAGCCTAGGATAGAGTTCTTCCAACCTTGGGGAAGCTTCTGTTGCTCGTATGCAGGGCATACATCTATCTCTTTTGGCTCTCCATCTCCTGATGTTTGGTCTCCTAGCGGATTGCCTTATTGAGAAGCTGGTGGAAATTAGCGTAGTTGTTAGAGAGGAGTTAAACTAACAGGTCGTCATTGAGTCCTTCGAGAAATCTTTCCTGCTTGGCTTCATCTGTGGCGATGTCTTCTGATGCTAACGTGCCAGTTGGTTGAACTTCTGCAGGCACTCATTCACTGAGCTGCTTCTTTGTCGCAGAGGAATTCTCTCTTCTTAAGAGCGATGGTGATGAGGGAACATGAGTTTTGTTCAACCGATGAGATTTGAACAAGACTTATTCTCGTTCATTGCATTGAATAATATATAGCTTCTTTCCTATAGCTCTGAGCCAATCATTTGCGTCCATGGAGTCAGTGCTGCTGGAGAAAGTCGGAGGACGCATCCTCATAAATTCTGAAAGCCTTGATTGTGGAGCTTGAGCTGGTATTAGTGGAGCAGGTTGTGCGATGTTATTGATGGCCTGCACTAGTAGCTGGATGAGCTGATTCTGGTTAGCCATCATCTGTGCCCAATCGGGAGCATTCTATCCTCCATTCACTTCATTGTGGTTGTTGTTTCCATTGTCGTTACCTCTGGTGTTCACCATCTGCTTGATGCTTCTTATGATTAGGAGAGAGGAGACTCAAGGCAAAGGGAGAATAGGAGACGTTTTGCACAACCCAACACAAGACTCTAACTTAGTAAAACCATTATTAAGCAAATAATAGGTTATAGTAACGACTATCGACAAAAGAGAAAACTGATAGGTTGTCTTGGTGTGATCCTTCTCGGTTCTCGAGGTACAAAGTGTGATCCTTCAAGGTGAAGATTGAAGCGGTAGCAAAGTCCATGAGTTCCAACTATTGACCATCTACATTTATTTTGAATAAGGGAAGGATTAGAAATAGGTTTTCAAGTAATGACATGAAGATGAGAAAGGATAGAGATAAGCATAGATCGGGAGACAAGAGTAAGCAAACCTTTTTTTTGAAATTATTGGTTATTTAAAACAAGTCCTTAGGATATGACCATTCTATTCTACCTACGGTCACGTCTTAATAGCTCTGATACCATCTCTGTCGGACCCCAGAGCAACAACTCCTGGATCTATATGTAAATAACACTAGTTTAGAATCAACTAGTGCACGCAATACACAACAAAGATAAATATCATCCATAATAATTTTTATTCATTAACTAAATAGGGGCATAATTGCTAAAGTTTACATCCACGGCCCATAGGCCAAATTTAAATGTAAACAACAAAAGAAAAACACCGAAGCAAAAAAAAACTCACTGAGCCTGCCCATAGGCAAACGATAGTAAGACGCGGCCTACTTATCCTTGCCTTCACCATAATTGAAGTCGTCCTCCTTTGAGATGTAAAAGCAAAGTGTTGCAAGTCACACGAAAAATGTAACATAATGATTAAGGCCACAAAGGAAAGCATATAGAGTTAGTTTGAGCGTAAAATAGTATTTAAAGAAATACAGTAAATAGATTCAAAATTACTGAATCTAATACAACATGTAAAAAGAGTATTATAAATAAATTAATATCGTTAATGCAAGTGCATCCCCCATACTAACCTAATCATGGGCATCCCACCCGGACCATCTTTTTCAAAAGTTTTCATATGAATTCCATCCATCCATATGCTTTTTAATCTCCTATAGATTCTATCCATCCATCCATAAGCTCTCTCAGAAAACCATTTTGAAAACCAAAATCTAATTTATGAAAGCTTTTCTCAGCTTACTTATGACCATAGGCACGGCTATCTAGGATAGTTTATATACTCTGCAGAGATTATACAGCTTTACCTACAAGACATGATCATCCTATATTGTCACTAAATCAGCACACTTCCTTTAGTGTGCGACGAGGAGATTGTGATAAGACTTTTATAAAGCAAAGCCTTCAACCTAGCCAAGCCAACACTAAGGTTTCACCATAGTATGGAATCCACCAGACCGGGACCCCCTCTTGAGCCATGTGAGACATCACATGGCCTATGTCACACTTACTTTCAACCTACAACGAGACTCGGGTTGGAACCTGCAAATTAGTCAGTCAGGACTGTCCCATACCAACTTTATGGTAGTACGATAAGGGTTTTATAGTAGTAGCTCATAAATCGGTACTTAATTTGACTTAGGTTCAAACCACATACCCCTTATGCCTAACAATCAACATTGTATCACCAAACAACAATGCATGCCAGCACCCAGCACCTAACCATTAGCCTAAGTCCAAACCAAGTTTTATATTTTATTTTGGAATATTCCATAGACTTTCTTGACTCACTGAAGTCCAAGAATACATTTTAAAAGCTTGTCATTTTATCTGAAAAGGTTATCCCAACCTAAAGTTATAACTATACAAGTCTAAGCATTTGCTACAAAAATTCTCTACTCATACTAGTGTACTGACTAGAGTTTTATTCTAGGGTGACAAGGTATTCAGGAATCAATGTCAAAGAAGGTATAACAAATAGATATTAACTAAATTTAAAACTGGAATTAAAATATATTAAATAAAAATAGGCATGCAAAATAATTTAAAATAATACAATTTTATTTCATAATTTGGGATCAAAATGATCAAGAAGTGTGACTTGCCTTACTCTACACTTGGATACAAATCGTAGGCGTAAAACTATCCGTAATCGTCGCAGTCTACACGTGCAAATACCCAAGAAAACTTAAATGAAATCTAAATAAATCCAAATAAACTCCAAATAATAAAAAGGAGGGTAGAAATAGACAGAGAGGAGTTTTTGATCAATATAGAAATTTGAATAGACTCAATCGGAGCTATGATGAAGGAGAATGTACTTCCGAAAGTTCAAATTCTAATTAAAAAAGAAAAAACTAGAATTTTTAGAATTATTTTTTTTGAAGAAAAAGTTATTTATGACGTCAGCCATACACATTGTAGGTGACGTGGTAGATTTTACTAACGTGGCTAGCACGTGGTGCTAACGTGGATCAGGGGTGGCTTGGCGCTGACATGACATGCCACGTGGCTGACACACGAAGGCCACATGGACCTATGCCATGAGGTGGCATGCCACATCACTGCCATGTGGGCGTTCGGTCTAGTGTTGCGCCTGTGTACTTGTCTGGACCGTCCGATCGGCTATCATAACGTTCGGACCATCTGATCGGCAAGAGAAAGTTTAGACCATCCGATCGGCAAGAGAAAGTTTAGACTTTCCAACGACAAGGGACTTTTGGGTCGTCCAATCGGCAATGGACCATCCGATCTTCAATTGAACGTTTAGACTGTCCGAACCGCATGGGATCTTCTGAACCATTCAATCGGTAATGAACCATCCGATCAGCAACGAACTTTCGGACTATCTGAACAACAAAGAACATTCGGACCAGTCTAATCAGGGAAAGGAGAGGAAGTATCAGGGAAAGGAGAGGAAGTGGTGCATGGAAACTGATGGTCGCTAGTGCTACGATGAGCGGCAGTGGTTGGGGAGCAATGCAATAGAGAGAAGGAAGTGTGGAGAGTGCGTTAGTGCACGGTAGCATTACCAGGAGTGACCGGAAAAGGGTCGGCGACGAGGTTGGGTGGTGGTGGTACTCGAAAGACGACGGTCACGGGGTTCCAATTGCGTAGGGTTACGGCGAGGTGGTGTGGAAGCTTCGTGAGGGCACAAGAAGGGTGATGGCATCGTATCTAAGGCCTGCGGTGACTTGGTTCATTGGGATTCCTCGTTGGAGCTCGGTGGGGCTTGGCGGAGTGAGGAAGACGGTGCGGGGATGACTCGATGCTCGGGAGTGGAGATTGAGGGTGGGGAGGTGTAGTGCAGAGGTTGGGGGGTGCTCGGTGAGGGTTTATATAGGGTCACGATGGAATTGCTCGCCATGATTAGTGGTGGCAGAATTCCGATCGGAGGGGAAAAAGGAAAGGAGGGGAAGAGAAAAAAAGGGGCGAGGTGATTAGGGGTTTCGGTCCCAACGGTGCTTGGCTTTCCAAAATCAGGGTAGATGAGGAGGGAAGGTAGGACTGATGGAGATTGCTCGGTCAGTGGTGGAAAAGGAAAGGGGGAGGGAAAAGAAAGGAAAGGTGGCGCAACGATGAAGATGGTGCTGACGGGTGGGGCCCACTCATCGGTGAGAGATAGGAGAGGGGAAAGGAGGAGCAACGGGATGGGGCGGGCGGTAACGGGAACAAAATCTGGTCGTCCACGTGGCGGCCAGGAAAAAGATGGAAGGGATTTAAAATCTAATTTTTAGATTTCAAAAAAACTAAGAGCTTCAAATAAGTACCAAAAATAGCAAATGGAGTCTACAAATTCCATAAAATTCACAGATATTTCTGGAACCATTATAGACATAATAAAAATATTTTCAACTTATTTTGGTATCTAGTTTTCCACTATAAAAATTATTTTTTAATCTTAAAATTTATTTTTAAATTCCAGAAAAACATAGAAAATCCAGATAAAAGCCAAATAAGTTTAAATAATTAATTTGACATAAGATTTTCTTATAAAAATTCAAAATATCATTTATTTAATAATATTTCTATGTTTTTACTTAAATTAGTTTTTAAAATAAAGGCCTTTTTTGAAGCAGAAAATTAAGGTAAATAAAAATTTAAAATTTTAAGCAACTAAAAGCAAATATTTTATTTTAATTTAATTAATTATTTTTTATCCTAATTTTTGAAATAGATCGTTGGGTTGTTACATAGATATATCTATTTAGTGAGTTCTCTTGCTTTAGCTTTTGTGATTGTCCGTTGTATAATTGTTGCAAAGCTTCAGCTGTTGGACCAATATTAGTCTTATCATTGTCATTGTTACTTTAATATAATGATGGAGATGATGATTGTATAAATGAAGCCATTATAATAGTGATGTCCTCATCACATAAATCATTAACCGCGTCATAAGCTATCAGTCACAACAAAAAAGAATAGGGTCAATGAAATTATGATTTAGACACAACCAAGTTTGCCTTATGAGAAGGCATGGGCCTTAATGGTTTGTTGGAGATCTCTCCTAACATTGAGTGAGTTTTTTTAGCTTATAGTTTATGTCTTATAGTTTCTCTTAAATAAATAAATGGAATGGTCCATCTACCACTGTTTCGAAGTGGTTTATCAAGATAGGTTTTTTGAAGTAGTTTATCGGCATTCAGTTCGTTCATAGAAAAGCTCGTGCTAGGTCAAAAACCATAAACCACAGTTGAAAAGAACTACACCCATTTATACATCTGTTGTAGCGTTGCATAGTTTAGAAGATCGATTTGTCATGATGTTTCTATAGTAAGCCATTCTAGCATTCAATTTTTGTTTTGCGTATCCACCTTTCCGAGTCAAATTAATAATTTTCCTTTTTGAAACCGAAATTAATATATTTACAATAGCCTACCCTCTACAAATGCCTTCTCATATACTAAGACATTTTAAATAGACTTAAGTTTGGTTATTAAATCAGTAAACTTGTATGTCGAGCTAGATTGAATTACCGAAGAGTGTGCTAAAAAAAAAGACTCCTGCGTGGGGTTCCGGTGCTTCTGACCTGTGGGCCTAGCCTACAGGATTCAGAGTGCAGACTGCAGACCAAGAACTCCCCCATCACATCTCAATTTCACATCACTCCCAATTTCATTTTTGCTAGCGCCGCCGCCGCAGTTTGATGCACCACTGCAACACCTCCCAACAGACATCCTCGTGGAGATCTTGTCCTGCGTCGGCGACGTTGTTGCCATCGTCCGTTGCGCAGCCACCTGCAAAGCATCGCACCGCCTCATCCAAGAACTGTCCTTCCTCTCCCACCTCCACCGCCGTCGCGTTGGAGGCCTTGACCCCCCTCCTTCCTCAGGTTCTTCTTCTAGGACACCTCCTAGAAGCTCCCCCGCCGCCGCCTCATGCGCTTCCTCCTCCTCAGCCCCGGTCGTCGCAGTCAACTATCCTCCACCTGTCTTGCTTCTTGCCGAGCACGGGCGGCCTCGGCGACTTTGCCCCCGTCGCGTCGGGCGCCGGCAGCCTTGTTGCCCTCTGTCGCCCCCCGGCCAGCTCGCGCGACCCCGTCAGGATCTGTGTCTGTGACCCTGTGGCCAGGGCCTCCACCGTCCTTCCTCCCTCCCGCCATATTATTCCCCGAGAAGATCGTCTTCCTCGAGGCCGGTGGTTCCTCATTCCGCCTGCACGTGATGATTGATCACCAATCTGGGCTCCTGCGCGTCTTCTCCGCCCAAACCGGGTAGTGGGACACGGGCGTGACAGCCGAACTTCCTAACAACTTGGTGGTCCTCCTTGTCAGGAACTTCGACCTATGAACACGTTCACACTCGAACGAAGTTAGAAATACAATAAAGACAAGTATTTTGTACTGCTGGTAAACTGGACAGCCTTTTTTCTAGTATTAGCCTGCTATTTAAAGAAATCCTAGCCTAAACTGAGTGGTTAAGCCATCCTTATTATACCTACACGATCCCATGGATCCAAGCCATATCACACGACACCAAAGGACTCATTCTCACGTAGACTAAGCACACGTCAAACGACTGCTATAGTGATCTTTCGATCACACACACATGCTACGGCTGCTATAGTGATCATGACTACTACAGTACTCTACGACTTTGACTACGGCCGCTACAACTACGACTATAGTCATATGGACCACAATTACCACGACCACGATGAACGTGTTGGATTATTCAACATTCACTCCCCTAATTCTTGTTGCGTTCATCTATGATCTCAACAACACCAAACCTTGCACGCTAGTAATATGGACCCAGTGGCTTTGTGAGAATGTCCGCGAGCTGCTCTTCTGCCCGAGTATGCTCGAGGATGATTTTTTCTCCATCAACATACTCCCGGATGAAGTGAAACCAAGTGTCGATGTACTTGCTCCGATCATGGAAGATAGGATTCTTAATTAAAACAATGGTGGACTTGTTGTCCACCTTGAGCATTGGCGCGCTGGGCTCTGAGCAAAAAAGTTCGTCCATCAGCCGCGCTAGCCAGATGCCTTGACATACCGCGGTTGTCACGGCGATGTACTCCACCTCGCAGGACAATAGCACCACCACCCTCTGCTTTTGCGACTGCCAAGCGTTGGGGCTGCTTTCAAGGAAGAAGACCACTCTAGTGGTGCTTCTACAGTTGTTAACGTCACCGGTCATGTCACTGTCACTGAATCCCAACAGCAGCCACCGGCCGTCTTTCTTCCTTGCGTAGCGGACTCCACGCTTGCGTGTTCTGGCAATGTAACGCAGTATGTGTATGACAGTGACCAGGTGATCTTCATGCGGTTCCTCTATCATCCGGCTTGTGTAGCTGTAATATCTTGATTTTTAGAGCCTTTTGAAACTTTCAAAATAAAATGCACCATTTGAATTTTTCTGAAATTAATTAAAGCTTACAAATATTTTTTATTAATTAAAAGGATTTAATATGATTAAAATAAATATTAACATGTGCTAAAATATTTTATTTTGGTTCCTTATGCCTTAAGGCATTTTTTTAAATTTTCTCAGAATATTTTGGGTTTATTTGCTATATTCTAGATCTCATTTTATTTTATTTGAATTTCTGAAAAAGAAAAACCCAAAATCCTAAACAGTAACGAGCCGACCCATTACTGTTCATTTTAGCCTAACCATTCTCAGTCGTCCGATCCCCTCTGAGTCAAGCATCAACCATCCGACCGCCTACCAAAACCATCACTGGATCTCACCAATTGCCATGCGTCAACCATCGGAAGGGCCACAAACTATTCATCCGTGCCCCGTCTAACTTCGTTCGTCCGATTTCCCGCTTGCCACACATCGCACATCCAACGGTTCGGCTACTGTTCATCGTCTTCTGGTGGAGAGTTCGTTTCCATCGTTGCCTCGGTTCACATGCACGAACGGGACTTCGCCGTCGCCGCCGTCTCCCACTTGGTCTCCTGGCTGTGTTCGCCCTGGATTCCCTTGGTGTCCGTGCTATAAAGCCGAGCCATCGCCTCCGTCTTTCGCACCTAAGCCGCTTGCCTGCCTCGCCGTCACTTTTCGCTGAGCTCGCCCGTGTGTCGCCATCGATCTCGCGCCGCCATCGGCTTTTTGTCTTTAGTACCAGTCGTTTGCATTGCCATTCCCAAAGCTTGTCGCTGCTGTCCGTCGCCGCCGGTAAGTTCTAGCTGTCACTGTGCCTCCCCGTTCCGCCGGTCAGACCCGTCGTCCGCCGCCCAGCTGTGCCGCTTCGCTCCACCACCTGCACCACCGCCTGCGTCGCACCTTGATCCTCGTGCCTGTCATCATCGCCCGCGCGACTGTTCACTCGCCAAAGCATCACCGCGTGTCCTACGCCGCGCCATGCGTGGCATCCCAGCCACCCGATCCACCATCGCAGCCGTCCAATCAGATCTGCACCAACGGCCGAGATCCATCCACGTGGCTCACTCACCGCTGTTGGATCGTCGTGATGTCACCCCACACCCGCACCCCTACGACCTTTTGGCTTCTAGTGAACCAAGTCCACGTGAGCTGAGAGACTGATAAGCCGGCCCTACCCGTCAGCCAGCACTGTTCCATGAACCTGTGAGCCAGCTGAGCCGCGTTAGCCGTTAGCTCAGCGGCCACGTCAGCTCTAGGTGCCACGTATCAATACCACGTCAACACCCCGAGCCATCTCAGATGCCACCTTGGATGCCACATCAGCCAGCCATGTCACCTGTCATATCAGCCCTAGCACCATCTATCAACCACGTGTTAACCCAATCAGCTGCCACATCAACCCTAGCCACCGCGTCAGCATGCTAGTCACCGTGCACTATTCCATGAGCCAAGTCCACTGTGAACCCGCTATTCTATACACCGAGTCCACAACACAGTAGCTTTTCCTTTAGATTAATTTTTCAAGAGCACATTCTCCTTCGTCCTAACTCCGATTGACCACGTTCTTTTTTCTAAATTCATCTAAAATTGAGCTCTATCTTTTGGTTCTAGTTTTGAAGTTTTTAGAGTTTATTTGAATTTTATTTGATATTATTTTTGTGCCTCGATCGTTTTCTCTCTCATTAGATCGTGTCTTCGAATGAGCGGGAGCACAACCAGAAGATCAAGAGTTTCTAGCTGAGCAAAGCCAAGGCAAGGCATGTCCTTTGTCATGTTGAACCTAGTTTTTAATCTATTATTTATTCATTTGTTTTAAATTATTTTGCATCGCTATTTTATTACAAACCCTTGTACTTGGTAGTTATCATCCCAATTGATTAATCCCTCCTAGATATTTTGAATACCATAATGTCATTGTCACCCTAGGTTAAAAAATTATTTAGTGATACCATACTAGTTATCACATAGGTTGTATGATTAATTTGCTTAGCCATGCTTATAGTTTCGATGGGTTCATCATCACATGTGGTTAATTAATTAATTTGATTTAAAGAGATATTGAATCATGGTTGGTGCCACAGCTATAAAATTTGTGTGCCATGACATTGATGTGCCACTGGAGTTGATTATACAAAACTAGTTTTCACTTGGACATGTGATCGTGCAGTAAAGATGAAAGTGTGGATTCACTTCGAATGATGTAGAAGTCTCGCTTGAGTAATATTAAGGACTTAACTTCGTACGCTACTGATCTGAATTTTACCATGCAAACCACATGTCTAGTATGGGATAGATCTAGCTGATTAATTTGTGATATTTTGAATTTAATTCCACCATTGAGTTGAACATGGTTGTTGATTTCTATGAGGTGCAAGAGGGGACAATTATCGACTAAGTTGAAGCCTACTTGGCAGCGAAACCTTAGCGGGTGGAATTGAATCGAGGTTGAACATTGTAAAGGCTTTGTTGTAATTTTCTTTAACGTAAGGATGATCATATCGTGTAGATACAGTTGTGCAACCTCTACAGAGTGTAAAACTATTCAAATAGCCGTGTTCTCGGTTATAAATAATGCTCGGTGATTTCACATGAAGGGTAGAGTTTTCATAAAAACTTGGTCGGTTATCTTTGAAAAGAGAATAGTTAGTTCACTGGTAGATTAACTTGTGAATGGTTGTTCACAAGGGAATTATTCAATTCCGTAGATTATTTACTTATTATCATTTTTTTGCTTAAAAGTTCGCTTTCAATCTATTTACCGTATTTACTTTAAATTATTGCTTTCTACAAATTAACCTTTCAGGCATCCGTTGGTAAGCCTTGCATATTATATTGCATTCATTTGTTACAAATGACTTGCTGAGTATCAATATACTCACGTCTTTATGCCCACTGTTACTCAGTTGAGGAGGAGGAGCTATATCAATAGGAGGTACCAGAGGAAGAATACTTCAACGACTTCATGAATTAGGACTTCGCTTTCTAGTCGATTGCCTGTGGACATATTGAGTGGCTTCTACACTTATTTATGTTTTTCGCTGCTAGTCTCTTAAGCCCCTCAGGCTATTAATTATAAGATTGGCCATAAGATCGTACCTTGATAATTATTAATATTTGGATTTTTTCCTTATTTTATCGTGTATATGGTTGATATTTCATCTATATTATACTGTGTGCACTAACGTGATCTGAAATTCTTACTCAATCTAAAATCATTATTTTCTAAATGAGATCAAGAACGAGTATGAACAAGAGGATGAAACTGAGAAATGAGAATAAATATGGATATTTCAGGGAATGTTAGAATATGATCAAACAATGCATTATTGTTTAATAAGCTTACTGAGTACTTCGGACTCACCCTTGCTATTATTTTCTTTTATTTATAGTATAGCTACCTCGGATTTTCACTTGTTATGAATGAGACTTACCAGGTGATGTTTTGTTCCAATGGGGAGAGAGATGGTGTTGTGCACCACCCACATAAGGGGGAGCCCTTATGCGAGACCTAGAGTAAATAGAGAGTTACTGTCAGCATGGACACGACCCCCAGGATACTTATAATATTAGTGTGTTGTATTTTTATTTAGAACTCCTGTATAATAAGAATCTGAGTTAGAACCATTTATTTTCAGTATTGTATTATTCAAGCCTTCGTGGATTTGTATTAACTTTAGGTCTATGTGGCTATATTCATGTAATTTTATGTTCCGTCTCTAATTATTGTTCTCCTGCAACACTCTGACATGTTTATTATTCATTAGAGCGATGTTCTATCGGGTAAATAAATAATAATCCGTTGACTAATGTTTTTACCTAGTGGTAAAAAAATATGGGTTTTCACACATGGGCTCACCCTCGATCAGTTCCAAGTCATTGAATCACAATACAGTGACATCTTGATTTCACTATGCATGAGTTCAACTTACCTGCTTTTATGTAGATCATGTCCATGAAGTCGTGTTTCCAAACTATTTCATTTGTTTTGAGCTTCATGCAAGATTGTTTGCCTTTTTTGACATAAACATTATGATTCCGATACGGGGCTGCTCAATCTTCACGACGTAGAATCTCTCTTGAACGGTAAATATGTGGCTAACCTGAAATCTTGCGTATTCTGATGAACGGAAGCACACGATTGTCTATCTCGATTACAGACTCCCATGTACTGGAATTCAACTGGCAACACGCTCTGGATCTCCATCTTCTCACCACACCAAGGAAGACAACTTTGCTGATTCGTAAGGAACAACAAGAACGCTGGTAATCGGTAATTTGGTGGAACGCTAACTAGTCAGCTTTCCAACTCTCATGGCAACACACGGCATAAACCAAAGAGTAAGAAATTGCTTTGACTCAAAAATAAGGGTTATAGCGGACAGTGGCCAAGGTTTTATACTCTCATACAAGCCTAGCTGGACTCAAAGTAGAGAAACAACTAGAATCCTATTCTAATTCCTAATTTAAACCAAAAGCAATAAGAAGTGAGCTGGCTGGTCGCCTTGGTTTGGGCACCCATGAGGTCGGCCCCATGTGGTGGCCGGCCCATGAGGGTGGCGTACAATTCTCTTGACAACAACCCAACTTGTCTTATAGCCTAAGTATTCGTTTTCAGCCTATTTGAAGCTTCGGCATCACTATCACTTCAAAACTAAACCAAAACGAATACTAAAACCCAAAACAATCTTAATATGTCTTATAATAGATACAAACCAACCCATGACACATGGAACTTGGCCAAAAATTTAAACGAACTCAGAATCGAAGACTAGACACAATCGAGCTTTTGAACTGTAGTCTTCTTCAATCTTCAATTTAAAGTTTGAAAACTTGATTCCAGTATCTTGGTGGCTTTTCCTACTGAAATCAGTGAAATTGCATCGTTTCCTCCTCTTAGACCTTCTCTTGGTGCGTTGGCCGCCCTCACATCCCACTTGTAAGCATCAAGTTCTTGCACTTCCAATAATCTGATAATATATAAAGTAGAAGCAATAGGTAGTGATCTATCCTTATAAGTGAAATAAAAGAAACTTAAGATTAGATTCACCTATTTAGTGAGTTTCCTTGCTCCAACTCGAGTGATTGATCCCTTATATAATTGTTGTAAAGTTTCAACAGTTGGTCTAACACTAGTCTTATCATTATCATTGTTGGTTGAATATAATGATAGAGGTGATGATTTGTGTAGATAAAGCCTCGATAATAGTGATGTCCTCATCATTCTCCTCTCTTGAAAAGGAGTCGACCTCGACTCTACAAGATTAGTAGAACCAAAGAAAGGCAACAAATCTGCAACATTAAATGTAGCACTAACACCATAATCTTCGCCAGATAGTTCTAATTTGTAAGCATTATCATTTATTCTTTCAAGCACTTTGAATGGTCCATCTCCACGATTCATCAACTTAGACTTTCTTTTCTCAAGAATTCCACGGTTCAAAGATCATTTATTTTCTATTTTTATTTTATTTTTCAGCAATATGATATGCATTTTTCTCTATTTCTTCCTTAGTTTTTAGATGGATACGTTTCACAAAATCAGTACGTTTAGAAGCACCAATTAATACTCTTTCAATGAAAGGCAATGGCAATAAATCTAATGGTATATGTGGCTGAAAATCATAAACATTTCCAAATAGGCATAGTTGAGTTGTAGAGTGTACCACAAGATTATATGCAAACCCAACAAGTGATAAACAATCTTCCCACTCTTTCAAATTCTTCTTTATCATGGTTCACAGGCTCGTTCCAAGAGTACAATTCACCATCTCAGTTTGCCCATCAGTTTGTGGATGACAAGTTGTGGAGAACAACAACTTCGTGCCAAGCTTAGCCCACAATGTCTTCTAAAAGTAGCTCATGTACTTCACGTCACGATCAGAAACAATAATCTTCGGTATGACATGCAAACGCACTATCTCCCTAGAAAATAAGTCAGCTACATAGGACGCATCGTTGCTCTTATGACAGGGAACAAAACGCGTCATTTTTGATAATCTATCCACAACAAAAAAACCAAATCCCCCTCTTAGTTCTAGGCAATCCCAAAGCAAAATCCATACTAATGTCTTCCCAAGGAATTGTAGGGACTGAAAGAGGAGTATACAAACTATGTGGATTTAGTTTTGACTTAGCTTTGTGATATGTCATATACCGCTGACATACCATTCAACGTCACGTCTCATCTTCGGCCAATAGAAGTGATCGACCAACATGCTTAATGTCTTCTCGCGTCCAAAATGTTCCATCAATCCCCCGCAATGTGATTCATACACAAGGAACAAACGAACAGACGTATTTAGAACGCAAAGTTTGTTAGCGCGAAACATGAATCCATCATGAACATAAAATTTATCCCTTCCTTTCCCACGAGAACAGCGAGCAAAGGGTTCAGCAAAATCAAAATCAGTAGCGTATAACTCTTTCAAACTCTCTAAATCATGCACCTTAGTATCTAATTGAGTTAAAAGAATACTCTTTTGAGACAAAGCATTAGCAACAACATTATCTTTGCCCATCTTATACTTAACAACATATGGAAAAGTTTTTATGAATTCCATCCACTTTTAAGTACTTGAGGATTCATGGTCAGAATGTATAACAAAACCATTAGGCCATAAGTAATGTTGCCAAGTTTGAAGAACACATACCAGTGCATAAAGCTCCTTATCATAAACAGGACAATTCAGCTTAGCTCCATTCAATTTTTCAGAAAAATAAGCAATTGACTTACTTTCCTGTATAAGAACACCACCAATACCAATTCCACTAGCATTACATTCAATCTCAAAAGTTTTAATAAAATCAGGTAGAGCAAGCAGCGGCACCTCTGTGAGCTTTGTTTTCATAGTATCAAAAACTTCCTGTTGTACCGCCCTCCACACAAAAGGAATTCCCTTTTTTGTTAATTCATTTAATAGGGTAGCAATATTACTAAAATCTCTCACAAATCGACTATAAAAGCCAACAAGACCATGAAAATTACGTACTTGACTCACATTAATAGGAGCAGGCCAATTCTTAATTGCATCAATTTTAAAGTCATCAACTTCAATTCCACATCCAGAAACAACAAACCTAAGGAACACTACTTTATCAGTGCAAAATGTATATTTAGCAAAGTTAGCTAATAGCTTCTCAGTTCTAAACACATCAAGCATTTATTTCAAATGATCTAAATGTTCGACCATGGTTTTGCTATATATTAGAATATCATCAAAGTAGACTACCACAAAACGACCAATGAAAGTTCTTAAAACATGATTCATCAAACGCATGAATGTACTAGGTGTATTAGTTAAACCAAAAGGCATGACTAACCACTCATACAATCTAAACTTTATTTTGAAAGCAATTTTCCATTCATCTCCTGGTTTTATGCGAATATGGTGGTATCTACTTTTTAGATCAATTTTTGAGAAAACATGTGTTCCACTAAGCTCATCTAGCATATCATCAAGTCTAGTTATACGGTGATGATATCTAACAGTAATATTATTGATATCATGATAATCAACACATATTCTCCACGTACCATCTTTCTTAGGAACATGAATAACAGGAACAATGCAAGGAGAAAGGTTTTTGCATACATACTCTTTGTCCAAAAACTCTTACACTTGTCGCTAAATTTCAATGGTTTCAATTGGATTGGTGCGATACGACGATCGGTTCGGCAGCAAGGCACTTAGCATGAAGTCGATCTAGTGCTCAATCCCACGAAGTGGTGGAAGTCCGGGTGGCACCTCCTTAGGGAAAATATCTTCGTATGCCTGCAACAACGACTGGACAGCACTAGGTAGAGTGTTTAGATCATTAGTTATAAGCATAATATTAGTGTCCTTATAAATAAGAACAAAGTGCATAACACTATGATCACTCCTCACCTCTTTCAGATCTATTTTCGTTGCAATCAAAACATTTTCAATGCTTACCTTTGCCTTCCCCTTCTAAACAACAAGCTGTGATTTCTCTCGGTGTTTCTGTTTAGCAGCTTATATTTGAGAAGGAGTAAGCGATAGTAATACCTTGTTATTACCTTTCCACTTGAAACTATAAGTATTAGCTCATCCATCATGTTGTACATTATGATCAAACAACCATGGACGACCCAGCAGTAAAGGACATACCGTCATAGGCACAAAATCGTATAAAACACTATCCTCATTTATTAACCTTGAAAGGAACTTTCACACTGTGCTGAATTTTGACTTTGCTTCCCTCACAAAACCATTGCACGCAATATGGATCAGGATGTTTAAGCAATTTCATGTTAAGCTTCTCACACATCTCAACACTAGCAAGATTTTAGTATGAACCACTATTGATGATCATTTTAACATTAGTATCTTTCACTTTAGCACTATTTATAAATAAATTGCAACGTTAAGATTGGTTGTCTTCTTTAACAAGATGGATAAATATGGAGTAACAACCAAAGCAAATTCACCTTCAGCAGGACATTGATTATCATAATCAGATTCATTCTTAGTGTTATTATCATCACACGGAGTAGGTTCAGTTTCAGAATCAGATGCAGAATCATAATCAGTTTCAGTAACAATCATAACCTTAACATTAGGACATTTATGAGAATAATGACCACATCCTTGACAACGCCAACATTGACTTGCACTTGTTTTAATGTTAGAATCAGCAGAAGATTGTAATGATTTGGATTAACTAATTGGTTTAACACTAGGTGATGGAGCATATTTCATATCCGATGCATTAGACACAGCACATGATTGTGTATTAGAATTCGAAGATTTACTGAACATACCTTTACTGATATCTATCTTAGGCTATCCCTAAGCACGTACGATGAGGTAGATAGACGACTCGTTTTGGGTGTGAAAGTGCTACGCCTGGATTGCAATAGCGTCTCTTTCTAAAGTTGCTTTTTCACTATGATCGCTAAATGTTATAGTTCAATCATAGTGAAATATGGCTAAAAGTTAATGAGCTTGTGAATGTTGCGGTTCAGTATATGCCAGAATCTTGCCATTATAAATGTTCAGTGTCCTTCAAAACTCGGCCACAAATCAAGAGTTGCTCCATCTGCTTGTAGTAGTCTTCCATGGATTGTGCGCCTTACTTTAGCTCCTACAATTGAATAAGAACATCTCGATGGAAATATACAAGAACAAAATGAGTACACATCCTCACTTCATTGCTTCCCATGTTGTGATAGGAGGATGACCATTGTTCCTGTGATGGTTTTGTACTTTCTCCCACCACATCAGCGCATAATCCTCAAATTCTACGTAACTAAGCTTGATTTTACAGTCTTCGTTAAAGTTGTGCATATGAAAGATCTTGTCCGCGCGCATCTCCTATTTTCATATTCTCCTGGATTTGTACCACCAACAAATTTAGGCATGAATTTTTTACCTTAGTGAGAGGATTATCCTCGCGTGGTACTGGAACATGTCCAGCATAGCCACGATGATGGTCGTGATCTACCGGTGTCCAGTTGGCATATAATCCTCCTCAAAGGCATCAGCGTAGTGCCCATCATCATTGTCAGATCCTGGTCCGTAGTGACCAAGCCCTCCTCCACGGGTGCCACCACGTACATCCACGTGTGACTCCTCGTACGGCTCCCGATGGAAGAGGATGTACATCCTGCGCTACACGAGGTAGACGTGCTTGTTGTCCATGCTGGTGTTGACAAGCAAGATGAGCATCTTCTTCACGTCTACGAACTACTTCTTCTTCCCCTTGTTGAACTTGGGTAGCCATTTTTGCATCGATCTCATCAAGTCCACACTCCACCGTTGTATTTTCACCTATAACAGAGTTAATTACAAAATTATTGTACGATTCTTCTAGTTCTTGCAAGTCAACATAAATCTCCCCAAGCACTTCATTAAACCTCTCCATAATTTGCTTGACATCATCCATGTTAGCAAGACGATCCCTTGATGGATGCTCCTCAGTTGATCTGTCCCCTAACATGGTTAGCACAATAAGAAAATAATAGAAATGATGTATACTATGCAAAGAAACACCTAATGCTACCACCGGCCAAGTATCTTATCAATTTCTATGAATAGCAATATTACGTACCTGGTCGGTGATAGACAAGTTAGAGGTGTCATTAGCTGAAAACCAATCATAGGAGCTGCACTCACCAAGTTTATGTAGAGCTAGGATAGGGTTAGTGTATAATCCTACCATAATTCAAATGCTCAAGATATTATAAAGCTAGTAAATAATCCACAAAGTTATCAAAATCCTAGATGCAATATCCAAGATATAAGTAATGCGCACACACGCAACGATTAATGTGATTTGATATAAACAAAGGAAGTTCTCACACCAAGTACTAGGAGAGACGCTAGCCCACTACTCAAATTTCCATCTAGGGCACAAGAATTGTTCACACGATGTAGTGTAATACCCTGATCGTGGCTTCGCCGTAGGTTTAAAAATATATATACATATACACTAATCGCGGAGTCGCCGGTTAATCGGTAAATCGCGGGAAGAGAAAATTTAAAATTTGTGAGTTAGCATTAGATTGAGAAAAGGAAAAAATATATTTTTAAATAGAAAAAGGGTTTTAGGGAGGGTGGGCCTGCCACCTTGGGCCAAGGGGCCCAAGGGGTGGCCGCACCCCCCTAGCCCTAGCCGCACCCCCTTCCCCCCTTTATCCCTTGGCTGGCCACCCCCTCTCCCTTTCCTCCCCCCAACCCGCAACACCCCCTCTCCCTGCGCCTCCCCTCTACCCAAGTGCTGCTACAAGGAGAAGAAGAAGAAGAAGGAAGAAGGGAAGAGGAAGGAGAGGAAGAGAGGGAAGGAGAAGAAGGGAAGGAGAAGGAGAGGAAGAAGAGGGTGATCCTAATCCCCTAGGTAACTCTCCCTCACCCCAATGTAGAGGACTTCTATATTTTGGGCCACCGTTGAGAAAGTTTTGGGGAATTTAGTAAGCTATCTGCTGTATAAAAATTAAAATTTGTAGAGCCCTACTCTGTTGTTGGGAAGCATTTGAACTGATCATCTCTGTGATGAGCAGGATGATGTTCTCTGTTTTGAGCATTTAGTTACACCATGCTAAGAACAAAATTAAAATATGTGATATACATGAAAAGTGAAGGAAAATGAGTAAGGAAACCAGAAATATATTCCCCTCTACAAAAGGTTTAGTAATCTTAAAGATACAAAAAAAAAAGAAGCGGTGTTGCTGCAGGGGACGAAGGTAGGACCGTAAGTGGAGAGGTTTTGTGGGGTTTAGGGTTTTGGCGACACTTTTCTTTGAGAGTCGTGATTGTATTGCTGTGTATTGTGCCGAGAGGTACCTATTTTGGACATACTTCTGATCGAGCGTGATCTCATCGCTTCGCCGGTAAAGGTAAGTAATTGTAGCAATAATGCTATCGTTTAATTGGTTATTCTTACTACTGGCAATCTACATGAGACTCGTATTTTTAAGTAATATACCATGTATGGATGACTTATAAATGAGATGATAGTAGCAATTAATAGTTGAATGTTATGCTTGGATGACTTGCTTGTAGTCATGAGATAGTTGCTATATTTGTCAATTGTGGAACAATGATATATATATCCCTGGTGGCTATGTTCATGTTTCCTTGAGGTTAAATTCGTGTTAATCATGTTGATTCCCCTTTGAGGTTGAAATTCATGTGGTTTATGATTATCATATCATACGTAACATGTCATGTCATTGCATTGTGGATGTCGCCGCTTATAGCCGCGACCGTACCGGATAAGCATCGTACATTGCCGTAGTACGATGCGCACTCTTACCTTGTTGGGTAAGGGTGCAGTGGAGCATAACATGCATATGCATTGAAATTATGGTTGAAGGAATGCCGCCTAAGGGTAGTGGCCGTGGCCGTGCTGCTTCGCCGGTAGCGCAACCGGTGGTTGTGGAGGCTGAGGAAACTCAGCCAACGGGAGGTAGTCAGGAGGGGCTGTTGGCTGCGGTGAGGGCCATGCAGCAGGAGCTGAGGGTGTTGAAGCAGGGGTAGGTGGCCCCCGATGCTGAAGCTACTCCAGTGCCTGAGTTTGCAGCAACTTCTGAAGGGAGAGGCTCAGATCTGGTGGAAGGGGGTGCATTCTACTCGCATGGCTGCACATGGACCCCTGCCATGGGCGGAGTTTGTCCGTCAGTTTAAGAGGAGGTTCTACCAAGAGACCTTCCTGGACAAGATGAAAATTGAACTGAGCAAGTACACCCAGTGATGAGGACATCCCTTCCATGGATACAACTCATCCACAACAAGGACCACTAACTCGAGCTCGTGCTCGTCAACTTAATTACCAGGTGAATTCATTTCTAGGTTCATATATTACTGAGAATAGACCGCTACCTAATGCAAGTGATTTAATCGTGGTTAGGAACCTGGGAAAGAATGAAGGAAAGGGACATGGAGTCATGGACATGCAAGAACGGAATCATGGAGGCCACCACGTCACTTTGGGATCAAGTCAAGCAAGAATCCGAGTTGGACACGTTCTGGAATCGGAGTCGGACTGCTGCGATGGTACCACATTCAAATGGGTATAACTTCTTCATACAGACTCCGTTTGGGGCGTTCTTGTACTTCATAGAAATCTTATGAAGTCTACTTTCCAACGGATCTGATCTCATCGTCAAATTCCATCCGAGCCGACCACAATAATCAAAACAATCTATGTTGGTTTCTGAGTCCGAGTCAAAAAGGGTGCTGCGCCACCACCACTTGAGCCCATGGGCCTTGTAACCCTAGGGCGCCCCCTAGTCGTTTCTCTATATATAGGAGCCGCCGCCCCCTGCTAGGACTTGGATTTTGTTGAGTTTAGGTTTAGCCATTATGCAAACTTTTGTTCTTCAGTTGTGTCAGACGACCACCTGTCAAGACTACCTTCAGGATCCCACCTTTGATTTTCAATACCAACTTTGTTATTCGCAATATCAGATTGCCTTTCATCTTATTCTTGCTAGTTCTTCGATTGCTTGCAGGGATTAAACTTCGTGTTCAGGTTGATCGTGCTTCCAGCAAGATCAATCACATCTCGGAGTTGGTTCAGCGATTGCTACGGCGCAAGCGACGTTGTGCGTGTGTAGTCGGATCGCCAGGGTCACCTCCATTGAAAATCGATAGTTATCAATATCATCGAAAGATCGGGTACCCCGTCTCCATCACCCAGGACAAGCAGTCTGTGGCAGAGTATGAGGTGGGCTTCAACCAGATAGTCTGCTTTGTCCCACATGTGGCTCGGGACGATGCGGAGAAGTCCAGACAGTTTCGTCAGGGGCTTAAGCCTTCAATCCACCACCTGCTGGGAGCTTTTCCAATCACGGATTTCTGTACCCTGGTGGAGCAGGCCTTGGGGATCAAGATGCAGTAGGTGTTCACAGAGGACACTCGCAAGGCCTCTGGAGGAGATCAGCCTCGAGGTCAGAGCGAGAGGAGGGGCCAATCTGGGGGCCCTGTGCATAAGAAGGCAAAGGGTCGTCGTCACCAGCCCTACCGTGGTAGCACGGGGTAGACCAGTTCTACTGGAGGGAGCTCTCAGCAATACCGTGACTCGTCGAAGCCCGGGGTGGGCTTGGTGTGCTTTCGCTGTGGAGATCCACACAAGCGGAGCGACTACTCTTGGAAGGGGCAGTGTTCTATCTGTGGGCAGAACCACAAGAATGTGGTGTGTAGGCAGAATCCCAATGGGAAACTGCAATGGGAGTTAGCGCCTACACCTCCGGTGGGATCCACCCGCCCTGGCGGCACAATACAAATGATGGTTGCAGCTCCTACTCCGCAGTTCTTGCCCACAGTTCCTACACCGCGTTATCTGCCGGCGCCTCCAGCACCTTCGTCGACTGTTCCGGCGCTCCCACCTGGAGGATATTGGGTTCAGCAGCCTACCACGCCATCAACGTCAGTACCCCAGTGGACTCCTGCACCGACCTACCCTAGCGCAGGAGGATCTTCTTCTTCAGTTGTACCTGCGGCGTATGCCATGCCTGCCTCCGACGGCGGGAGTCGTGGAGATGTGGTGATAGGTATTATATCTATTGATTCTTTCGATGCCTGTGTACTTTTTGATTCGGAAGCTAGCTTCTCTTTTGTTTCGGAGGTTTTTGCCGAGCGGGCAGGGCTTACAGTGCAGCTAATTGGGAGGGCAGTGGTTGTTAGTTCTCCTAGCGGGCTTATCTCCAGTTCCCGTATTTGCCCTGGTTGTGCGGTGGTTCTGGCAGACGAGGAGTTAGTGGCGAACTTGGTGGTTATACCTTTGAAGCCCTTCGATGTGATCCTTGCCATGGATTGGCTCACGCAATATCAGGCTGTCATCTCTTGTTTCTGGAAGACAGTCACCTTGCAGTCTCCGGCTGGGCGTGAAGTTGTCTTCCAAGGGATTGCCCCGTAGTACTCTATTTCGTTGTTGTGCCAGTTGTTTCCCGATCGGCGGATGCAGAAGTCAGGCTTGCTGTGGGCCATGATTGAGGGTCACGAGGCTGTCTTAAGGATAGAGGATATCTCGGTGGTCTATCGGTACCCAGATGTTTTTCCTAGCGAGCTCCCAGGCTTGCCACCGGAGCGGGAGCCAGTCTTCCGCATAGAGCTTGTTCCGGGTACGTGACCTATTTATAAGTCCCCTTATCGAATGGCGCCTGTTGAGCAAGTGGAGTTGAAGAAGCAGTTGGATGAGCTCCTAGCTAAGGGGTTTATTAGACCGAGCACGTCACCTTGGGCTGCTCCGGTTCTGTTTGTGGGGAAGAAGGATGGCACCAAGAGGCTCTGTGTGGACTATCGCGCACTCAACCAAGTGACGATCAAGAACAAGTACCCATTGCCGCGTATTGAAGATCTCTTCGATAAGTTGAGAGGTGCCAAAGTATTCTCCAAGATTGATCTGCAGTCTGGTTACCACCAACTGCGGATCAGGGAGGAGGACATCGAGAAGACAGCTTTTAGCACAAGGTATGGGCATTTTGAGTTTGTCGTTATGTCGTTTGGACTGACGAATGCCCCTACTGTCTTTATGGAAGCCATGAACAGGATGCTCTATGAGTACCTGGATTCTTTTGTGGTGGTTTTCATCGATGACATCCTGGTTTATTCCAAGACGAAGGAGGATCACAAACTACATCTCAGTTTGGTTCTGGATGCCCTTCGGAGGAATAAATATTATGCAAAGCTAAAGAAATGTGCTTTTTGGTTGTTCGAGGTAGGGTTCTTGGGTCATACTACCAGTCAGTATGATATTACAGTGGATCCGAAGAATGTGGCACCGGTGGTTCAGTGGCGGAGGCCAACCAATGTGTCAGAAATCCGGATCTTCCTTGGCCTTGCTGGTTACTATCGGCGCTTCGTGCAGGATTTCTCAATCATCGCTAAACCAATGACTCGACTTACGAAAAATGGAGTTCCTTTTGTATGGACGGACGCTTGTGAGTCTGGCTTTCAGACCTTGAAGAATAAGCTGGTGAATGCACCTATCCTATCCTTGCCCGAGAGTGGCAAGCGTTTTATGGTGTACACAGATGCGTCGCAGATTGGTCTTGGTTGTGTGTTGATGCAAGAAGGCCGAGTGATCGCTTATGCTTCCAGATAGCTGAAGACTCATGAGCAGAACTATCCTACTCACGACCTCGAGTTGGCAGCGGTTGTCTTTGCCCTAAAGTCCTAGAGGCATTATCTGTATGGGGAACAATGTGATATCTTTACCGATCACAAGAGCCTTAAATACATATTCACTCAGCGAGAGCTAAATCTGAGGCAGCGAAGGTGGTTGGAGTTGATCAAAGATTATGATCTAACCATTCAGTATCACCCTAGTAAGGCGAACGTGGTGGCTAATGCCTTTAGCAGGACTGGAGTACCTCAGGTAGTGATGTCCTTGATCACGGAGTTTGAGAGGATGAGTATCTTTTTCTGTCTCGCTGGAGCTGCACAGGCGGAGACACAGATGATCATCCAGTCTGCCATTCTCGAGCACGTTCATGAGGCCCAGCAGCACGATCAGCTCCTCTCGGAGGTGCGGAAGAGGATCTCGGATGGGCGTTCCCGAGACTTTAGCGTGGATGAGTGCGGGGCGGCCCGTTTCAAAGGCCGACTTTGTGTACCCTAGAAATTCGAGGTGAAGGACGATATTCTTCATGAGGCTCACCGGACTCTATATTCCGTGCATCTAGGAGAGACCAAGATGTACCGAGATCTAAAGAAGGTCTACTGGTGGAAACGGATGAGGGTGGACATTGCCAAGTATGTGGCATCTTGTGGTGTTTGTCAGCAGGTAAAGGCTGAGCATAAGCGACATGCTGGTCTATTGCAGCCCTTGGAGGTCCCGGAGTGGAAGTGGGAACATATCACTATAGACTTTGTGGTTGGTTTGCCGCGCTCGCCTCGAGGGCGAGATGCAGTTTGGGTTGTGGTGGATAGGCTTACCAAGTCCGCACACTTCATTCCGATGAAGACAACCAACACAGCACAGGATCTGGCCCCGTTATATATTCGGGAGGTGGTGAGACTGCATGGTGTGCCTAAGTCAATTGTTTCTGATCGGGACGCCAAATTTGTCTATAAGTTCTGGCAAAGTCTTCAGGTTGCGTTAGGCATGACAGTTTCCCTCAGTACAGCTTTTCATCCTCAGACGGATGGTCAGTCAGAGCAAACCATTCAGATCTTGGAAGATATGCTTCGTGCTTGTGTACTGTCTTGGAAGAGCAGTTGGGAGGACCATCTGGCATTGGCAAAATTCTCTTATAACAATAGTTACCAAGCGAGTATCAAAATGGCTCCCTTTGAGGCTTTGTATGGTCGGAAGTGTGTCTCCCCTATTTGTTGGGATGCAGTGGGCGAGATGTCTTTGCTTGGTCCGGATCTTGTTCAGCAGACTGTGGAAAAGGTGCGGGAGGTTCGTCAGAACCTACTGGCTGCTCGGAGCCGACAAAAAAGCTATGTGGATGTCCGACGCCGGGAGTTGGAGTTTGCGGTTGGTGACCTGGTGCTTCTTCGGGTGTCACCAACCAAAGGTATTGTTCGGTTTGATACCACCGGGAAGCTTAGCCCGCGGTACATCGACCCTTTTCCAGTGGTTGATTGCGTGGGCAGTTTGGTTTATCGTTTGGAGTTGTCGAGCTCGTTGAGCGGTGTGCACAATGTCTTCCATGTGTCGATGCTGAGGAAATATCTACGGGATCCCGAGCACAAGATTGATCTAGAGCAGGTCACAGTGGAACAGGATCTCACTGTGGAGAGTCGACCAATGCGTATCCTGGATACTTCGGAGCGAGTCTTGAGGAATAAGACCATCAGGTACGTGAAGGTCCTCTGGACGAATCAGTCCGAGAGAGAGGCTACGTGGGAGCTTGAGGATCAAATGCGAAAGAAGTACCCTGAGCTCTTCGAGGCTGGTGAGTACTCGTAGTCGAGGGGTCGTGGTTCTTTTTGGATGCTCTTTTCTTGCTGTTTTCTTGCTTGGGGTTCGAGGCTTTAGATTCGAGGACGAATCCTTTTTAGGTGGGGAGAATGTAATACCCTGATCGTGGTTTCGGCGTAGGTTTAAAAATATATATACATATACACTAATCGCGGAGTCGCCGGTTAATCGGTAAATCGCGGGAAGAGAAAATTTAAAATTTGTGAGTTAGCATTAGATTGAGAAAAGGAAAAAATATATTTTTAAATAGAAAAAGGGTTTTAGGGAGGGTGGGCATGCCACCTTGGGCCGAGGGGCCCAAGGGGTGGCCGCACCCCCTAGCCCTAGCCGCACCCCCTTTCCCTCTTTATCCCTTGGCTGGCCACCCCTCTCCCTTTCCTCCCCCCAACCCGCCACACCCCCTCTCCCTGTGCCTCCCCTCTGCCCAAGTGCTGCTACAAGGAGAAGAAGAAGAAGAAGGAAGAAGGGAAGAGGAAGGAGAGGAAGAAAGGGAAGGAGAAGAAGGGAAGGAGAAGGAGAGGAAGAAGAGGGTGATCCTAATCCCCTAGGTAACTCTCCCTCACCCCAATCCCTCTGTTTTTTGCTAAATTTAGGGTTCTTAGTCCAAATTTTGTAGGGATTAGCTTTTTAGAAACCCCCGATTAGAGAATCCCGGTTGATTGTCTGTAGATCCAATCGCGCGGTGTTACTGTTCGTGCAGTTTAGACCCCTAAGATGATTTTTCCCGAGGGTCTCCCCAAGAGAAAAAATGTAGAGGACAACGATACGCATCTACTGTTTTTTTCAGATATTTTGGCCACTTACTTTAGACGTACCAGGATCTGGAATCTCGCTGTTCATCAGGGTTGCAGACAGGGATAGACCGCTGTTTAGATGGGAATTAGGGATAGTATATGATTTCTATATTTTGGGCCACCATTGAGAAAGTTGTGGGGAATTTAGTAAGCTATCTGCTGTATAAAAATCAAAATTTGTAGAGCCCTACTCTGTTGTTGGGAAGCATTTGAACCTGACTGTCTTGACTGACAGAACAGAGGATGTTCTCTGTTTTGAGCATTTAGTTACACCGTGCTAAGAACAAAATTAAAATATGTGATATACATGAAAAGTGAAGGAAAATGAGTAAGGAAACCAGAAATATATTCCCCTCTACAAAAGGTTTAGTAATCTTAAAGATACAAAAAAAGAAGCGGCGTTGCTACAGGGGACGTAGGTAGGACCGTAAGTGGAGAGGTTTTGTGGGGTTTAGGGTTTTAGCGACACTTTCTTTGAGAGTCGTGATTGTATTGCTGTGTATTGTGCCGAGAGGTACCTATTTTGGACAGGCGGGTTTACTTCTGATCGAGCGTGATCTCGTCGCTTCGCCGGTAGAGGTAAGTAATTGTAGCAATAATACTATCGTTTAATTGGTTATTCTTACTACTGGCAATCTACATGAGACTCGTATTTTGATGTAATATACCATGGATGGATGACTTATAAATGAGATGATAGTAGCAATTAATAGTTGAATGTTATGCTTGGATGACTTGCTTGTAGTCATGAGGTAGTTGCTATATTTGTCAATTGTGGAACAATGATATATATCACTGGTGGCTATGTTGATGTTTCCTTGAGGTTAAATTCGTGTTAATCATGTTGATGCCCCTTTGAGGTTGAAATTCATGTGGTTTATGATTATCATATCATACGTAACATGTCATGTCATTGCATTGTGGATGTCACCGTTTATAGCCACGACCGTACCGGATAAGCATCGTACATTGCCGTAGTACGATGCACACTCTTACCTTGTTGGGTAAGGGTGCAATGGAGCATAGCATGCATATGCATTGAAATTATGGTTGAAGGAATTGCATTCATACGTCATTGGTTTAAAACCTATTGAGGCAGGGCTCGTGATAGTCCTTGTGGTTTAATGAATGAGGATGTGGAATGTGGTTGTGGTCATATATTAATACGAATGATGTTGTTAGCTTTGCTTGTTGTTTGTATAACCTATTAAACAATTTACTTGCTGAGATTTATATCTCACCCTTATTTCCCCACCCCCCTTACAGGTGATTCTTGAGCATTCATGGGATGGGTAGAGCGGCACCACAATAAAGCACTTGATTCATTGATTTATGCTGTAATAAAGTTGAGAGGAAACTAGCCTATTGTCTAGCTATTTGTGGATGTTCATTTTACTTAATGATGTTGAGCATGTGGACAATTTCTTGATTAAACTGCTAGAGGTTGTTTGAAACTATTGAACTTGATACCGTTATCCTTGTTAATTATGCTTCCACCTATTTCTCTATGTCTAGTAACTGTTGTTAGTTTAAATTATCTCGAAAATTTTGGCTAGCTGTTGAGTAATTTAGTGACATCCTAGGGTAATGTGGGTCCTGAGGTGTTACATGTAGAGTACAAGGACAATTTAACGGTACAATATAAACAACCATCTAGTTTAAGTAGTAAACAATAAGTAGTCTTAAAAGATAAGACAACAAAATTTTATATAGCTTATATATACTTGTTTGAAAGGTTTTGATGAGATCTATAACTTTGCAGTTGAGGTAAACCCCGAATTTCAAAGGAAAAATCAAATTTTTTGGTAAAAACAGAATCCAAAAAGTTGTAACACAAATTCAAGTCTGAAGATGGCCGATTTTGGAGGTCTTGAAGAAACTAAAGAGATGTGCCTTATCGTTAGTTTTCTAACGAGTATAAGAACATCAAAAATGGACTCCGTATGCAAAAACTATACCCATTTTACTGAAGGTATCCCGGAATCGGAATCCTACTCGGACTAGAAACCGACTCGAACTCAAATTGAAACTGCTATATCTTTCAATTCCATGGGCCAAACTTGCTAAAATGTTTTATGAAAGTTTGTGGATCTATGTAGAAGGTCTCCACCAATTTTCACTAGATTTGGCATCGATTTGTATACTTTTCATTTTTTTTAGAATGGTGATTACTTTTTTGAAAAGTTCTACACGGTTTTTTGTGGGATTCCAAAACGAACTCAATAGGAGGCTATGTAAATATATTGTACTCATCTGGGACACTTTTAAATGCAAAATCTAGCACGGACACAAGTTACAAATGCAAAGTTGGGAGATCAACCACACCGAATTTTGTATTTTATAAGATCCAACAACTCAAGGAGGGTAAGGGGATTTTTTTTGTTGTGATTTAGGGAGTCTAAACCACAATAATTTTTTATGCAGATTAGAGGAGTTCTAACCTAGGATTTTTTTGTTTATAAATGCAAAAACTAATAACCCTAAAAAAACGATCAAGCAATGCGATGGAAATACGAGATGCAATAGACAATAACTATGCAATTGGAACTAATAGATCAAAAACTAAGAAAAATCATAAGATGCAAACGAATTGAAAACAAATGTTAGGATTTTCTGGTTTTGTATATAGGGTAGAAAATAAAAAAACTAATTAAGGATAAAAGATTGATCATGCAATGTCAACTCAGCGCTCTGATACTAAAGATGATATGGAGGTGCCCGATCTTCATGACGTAAGATCTCTCTTGAATGACAAATATGTGGCTAACTTGAAATCCCATAGATTATGAACGGACGCACACGATTATATGTCTCGATTATAGACTCCCATGTACCGAAATTCAACTAGCGACACACTCTGGATATCCGTCTTCTCACCACACCAAAGAAGACGACTTTGCTGATCTGTAAGTAACAACAAGAACACTAGTAACTGGTAATTTGGTGGAATGCTAACTAGTCGGCTTTTCAACTCTCATGGCAGCACACGGCATAAACCAAAGAGCAAGAATTGTTTTGACTCAAAATTAACATTCGAGAGTTATAGGGGACGGTGACTAAGGCTTTATACCCTCGTACAAACCTAGACAGATTTAAAGTAAAGAAACAACTAGAATCATATTCTAATTCCTAATTTAAACCTAAAACAATAAGAAGTGGCTGCCTGATCGCCTTGGTTTAGGTGCCCATGAAGTGGGCCCTAGGTGATGGCTGGCCCATAAGGGTGGCACACAATTCTCTTGACAACAACCCAACTTCTCTTATAGCCTAAGTATTTGTTTTCAACCCGTTTGAAGTTTTAGTATCGCCGCCACCTTAAAACTGAACCAAAAAGAATACTAAAACCTAAAACAAGCTTAATATGTCATATTATATATACAAATTAGCCTATGACATAAGAAACTTAGCCAAAAACTCAAATGAACTCAGAATTGAAGACTGGACACAATCGAGCTTCTGAAGTATCTTCTCTAATCTTCAATTTAAAATTTGAAAACTTGATTCCAACATCTTGGTGACTTTTCCCACTGATGTAAGTGAAATGTCATCGTCTTCTCCACTTGGACCTTCTCTTGGTGCGCCGGCCTCCCTCACCTTCCGCTTGGTAGCATCAAGTTATTGCTCTCGTAATAATCTGATAATACATAAAGTGGAAGCAATAGGTAGCAATTTGTCCTTAGAAGCGAAATAAATGGAACTTAGGATCAAATTCACCTGTTTAATGAGTTCCCTTGCTCTAGCTTGAGTAATTGGTTCCTTGTACAATTACTGTAAAGTTTCAGTCGTTGGTCCAATACTAGTTTTATCATTATCATTATTATTTGAATATAATAATAGAGATGATTGTGTACATAAAGTCTTGATAATAGTGATATTCTCGTCAATTTCCATTAACCCGGTTGCAAGACCAAATCGCCAGCGACCACACTGCGTACAAAAACTGGGTAGTGTTCAAGCGAAATCTCAGCTTAACGATCTCCCCTACACCCACGAGCAGCTAACAAGTGTGCTGCATTATTACGAAGACGATGACAGTGCCTTATTAAACACTGGGTTCCCATGATTAATTCCATCTACACAGAGCCATTGCTAAATTTCTTTTTCTTATAATGCTTGCTGCCATGGTTTTCTATTTTCCAGACAAATTGTTGGCCACCAACTTAATGGCAAATTCTGGAATATCGTCAAGCTACACCGAGCTAATCGACGACTCCATAGATGCTCCGAACTGAAGTTCATGAGCAATATGCAAGATTAGCGTCTCTAGGGTAGTACGACACTTCTACCCCAACAAAATCAATGAACATGGTGCTCCCGAGATAAAGAACGGCCGCACCATTAATTACCACCAATCTTCCCAACGTGATGGTTTTCTATTTGTTGACACCGATTTTATCCTGAATTTTTACACTCAAGTTATTATGAAAAGCAGAACTCCACCTTTCAAGATTTTTTCTGCGTAGTACATGTTGAACTCCAGCGACGAATTTTTGTGACATGTTTGCTGGGCAAATAAAAATCTTATGTCAAATTTTTAGCTCATTCGAAGAACATATGCTCACTCAATAGGATAATATAGCTGGATGACGTACGCAAAGCACAAGTCCGCCTTCCAAGATTTTTCTGCACAGTGTATATTACACTTGAGTGGTGAATTTTTTGCGGCATGTTTGTGGTGCAAGTGAAAGTCTCGTATTCAATTTTTAAGTCATTCAGAGAATTAATGCTTATAAATTGATATAGCCGGATAGCATACACAAAAGCAATACTAGAGAAAAGAAAATTAAAGAGAAAAAAGATATTTTACCGCACATGCCACCTTAAAAAAATGTATAGCGGCCATGGTCGTGTGCACACGTACATGAAATGTTTGATAAGCATACGCTTTTCCGGCACTACTTGTACGTGCCACAAAGAGAAAAAAGAGGATTAATCAAAGTACTAAATCCAGTAATTAATTAGTTTCTTCAATGATGAATAGACCCATGCTTTAATTCAATAATCATCCATTATAAGAAAAAGAAAGAAAAGATTAAAGAAGGAAGCCGACATGGCTAGAAGATGCCATGCATCACGTTCATGCAGTCATGCCCACGAACTGTATGCATAAACAATTTCCTTAACTGATGAAGTAATTAATTAACCCACTCATCAAGTAAAGAAACAAAGCAAGAAAGATAAAAAAAAAGAGAGGAAATGAGAACCACTAATACCACATCCTGCATGCACTCTACGTGGATTAAAAAAAGAGAGAGAAGTGTCCACTAAACCATGTCCTGCTGCATGACTGCATGCATAGCAAAGTGCTAATTCTCTCACGCATCAAGCAAAGAAAATTCCAGGGAAAATACAAAAGAAAGGAGTTGTATGGCTCATGTTTTAGCCATAGAAAACATGGAAGTTACAACCTGCATGGCCCACAGTGCAGCAACAATAGGTATGGAAGTTCTTGGTAGAGATAATACATGTCTCGCACAACTGCTACTAGAGCCAATGAAATGCTTGAACTGCCCATCTGCAAAAGAAAGAAATTTTTGAGAATTAAAGGGAAAGGTGGTTGTAACTTCCCTCAAAGCAACGTGACTACAACCTCCCTTTCATTCTTGCTCTATAAATAGAGAGTGAAGGGTAGAAAATTGAGAACTTTTGGAGAAGCTTTTAGAAGAGAAAATGCTGGGCAAATCTTTGGAGAGGGGAAGCACTGCACAAACACTTGAGAAGAGCCGTAGCAACATAGGAAGAAAGGAGAGAGTAGAGGGAGGGCTGCACAAGCAAAGGTGAAATTCTTGGACTTCTTCTTCCTCTCTACCTTGGCTCTTGAGTTCGGCCATCGCGATACGAATCAAAGAGCATTCTCCCTATCTCCCTTTGCCCTTAGGTTTGGCCATCGCTGTACGAATCAAGGTGCTTTATTTTTCTTTTATGCTTTTGCCCCCTTGGTTCGGTCCCGTTAGACGGATACAAACCCAAAGAACGAGGGCTTGATCCCTCGTCTTTTAGGTTCGGCATCCTACAATGGATATGCATGAAGACCTCATCTTCTCGGTTTGGTCCTGTTAGGTGGATACAAACCCAAAGAACAAGGGTTCGATCCCTCGTCTCTTAGGTTCGAGCCCCTACAAATGAATACAAACCGAGAGTGAGAAGATTGAAAACCTCATTTCCTCAATTCGGTCCCCTCAAATGGATACGAATTAGGGGTGAGCGTATGCTGCAAAAAAATTAATAATAATAAAAATGTATGAATAAATGTTAAAAAAATAACCTTCGCTCGGTTACACTACATGCTAGTGGTAATACAAAGTGGAGCAAAACACTTAATTTCTATTACACTACAAACCTAAAATCTATGGCATGTTAGTAGTAATACAAATATTAAAATAACAAACTTCGCCTCGGTTATGCTACATGCAAGCACTCGACATTTTTTAAGCGTTATGCCGTGCTAGTAGTAATACAAGGCGAGACAAAACAATAATAAAATAATAAAATACTTAAACTCATATTACACTACGTGCATAAAATCCATGTCACGATAGTAGTAATACAAATACTAAAATATCAAACGTTGCCTCGGTTATGCTACATGCAAGCGTTTGATATTTGCAAGCGCTATGCAATGCTAGTAGTAATACAAGGTGAGGCAAAACAATAAAAATATAAAATAATAAAATACTTCTATTACGCTACATGCCTAAAATCTATGGCATGCTAGTAGTAATACAAATATTAAAGAAATAAACTTCACCTCGGTTACACTACATGCAAGCACATAATATTTGTAAGTGCTATACAGTGCTAGTAGTAATATAAGGTGGAGCAAAACAAAAGTAAAATAAAATAATGAAACACTCAAACTCATAGTACACTACATGCATAAAATTTGTGTCACGCTAGTAATAATAAAATATTAAAAAAAACGACATTCACCTAGACTATGTTACATGCGAGTGCTCAATATTTGCCAGCACTATGCAATGTTCGTAATAATATAAGGCAAAATAAAACAATATAAAAACTAAAAAAACTAAACTCCAATCATGCTACCCGCATAAGTTCATCAAAATTAAATGATATGACGTGTTAGCCAAAATAATATAAATACAACTGAAATACCCAGAAGACATAGGGATCCATGTCCAAATGAGGCCTTTTTTATAGCTTAAATCAATAAAAAAATCGAGTTTGGCATACATATTCCCCACGTCAATAAAGGAGACAAATGTATGGCTACCTTAAGCTAAGCTAGCTTATCGTATGCATGCAAGAGTTAAAATCTCTTAGCAAAATAAGTTGCGGCATTCATGAAGGAATTAATTATCTTCTCAAACTATTGAAATTAATTATTAAAATGGCGATAATACACAGAGAAGCTAAAAATAAATTCCATGCAAACAACCATGCACGCCCACATGACCTGCATGCTCGTGTGCTGCAGTCCAGGAATCGGCAGCCTCTGATATCAAAGAAAAAAATGCCAAAGAAATGAAACCTATTAAGCCCACATCTACACTGAGGTTGCATGCATGCATGGTCCATTAATTAGTTACCTTGCTTGTTCATTAGCCTGTTAAAGATCAAGACAAATAGCACTCGCATGGAGGTTCTCCGCTGCCAGAACCAATCACAATGCTTCAATTGTTCACCCACAGTAATATAAATATAATTGAAATAACCCCCGTGCAAGCATCCATCAACGACGTTAAGATTGAAGATCTTTTATATTTTTGTAATAGCCATATGTTGTAATTTGTTGTAATATTTATGTTGGAATTCTTAATCAGGGGTTTTCTCGCAAAGAGATGTAATTAACTGAATTTTTATGTAAATGTATTAATTCTGGAAGTAATGGACCTACAATACTTTATTCCTTTATCTCATTTTCAATTAAATTAATTCACGCCCATCCCATCATCACTATTGGATCACCTTCTTGACAGAAACAATCCAGATTCAGTCGCGGTTTGGATTTCGATTGCACTTCTCACAAACCAACTGCATAATATCAAAACTCTCGCAGACAAATGCTCGTGCACGTTGGATCCCACCCATGCTCAGAACCAATGGATTAGATCTGTCCTGTAGAACGGGCGATGACGCGGGAGGCAGCACTAAGCGGTGGCCACACAATCAGCACATAGGCGACGCATGAATAGATTGATCACGACTGATCAATCTAAGTAATTCTTTACGAATTAGCAAGAATAATAAAGATAAAAACTCTTTAAGTTCCATAAAAACTCTCAAGACACTACATAGATCAATTCTAAAAATAAACGAAGCCGTTCTTACATGGGAGGCGCACCCCTTGACTATATTATCTTACTAAGACATCTAACAAGATTTGGACTCCAATAAAAAAGAACATAAATTTTCAGTCACCACTTTGTTTTGGAGATAGTGATCGATCAATGAGATTTCTAATACTAGATTCTTATCCATTAAATAGGCCTTAGAATAAGTTTTTTAACAAGTACATAAGCACTTAAATCGGACCCCCTTTTTTTAAAATTATGGGCTTTATAATACAGGCCCACTGGCTGTTTCGAACCAAGTTCGAATTGATTTAGAATGGACTTAAGATGGAAACAAATTCAGTTTAAAAATCTTATTTAAGACGACATTTGGTTTCGTAAACCTTTCCTTATTTCTCCTTCCTTTCCGAGCTCGCGCAAAACTAGCTCAGCCACACTCGCATGAGTTGCTCTTGTTTTGCGTGCCATCCGTATGGTTAGCTTGTAGACCGATGTGCCTTTCCTCTCCAACCTTCCGCTGGACACGTACGTCCTTGTTGGGGTGGCGTGCTTCCTCTCTCATCTCCCTTTGGACAGCATGGAAGTGTTTAAAATGACGATGATTTATATTTTTTTCTGTAATTGATTTATTTTTTTATTGTATCTGAGTTGTCTTACTTGACATAATTAAATTTAAAAAAATAAAAATAAAAAAAAATATGTTAACTCATCATAGACAATACAAAGAAATACAAGAAAAAAACAAAAAACCTAAAATTAAAAAAATCAGAAAAAACAAAAAATCAACAGTGAAAAAAAGTGTCATAGACACAAACGCCCAACGCAGATGTGGTATTGAGCAGGGCTATAATTCCTACGAACGCAATTACAAGAAACACTTAAAGAGATTGATAAGTTGTCTGTGTCGTGTGTGGATGTGCTCGTCACATGGTCAAAGTAGAGCGCATTGCTCATGTTGCGTGATGGCGTAGGTAGTGGCCAGCATAGCAGAAAGTCTAGATTTGGAATCCCGCCATCCCACATGCAACTGCTTAGATTAGGAATCAAACACCCATGCATAAACAAAATTGATATTAAAATTTCTACACATAGAAAAGGGTAAACATTATTCAAAAGACAGTAGAATAAAAAAGGAACTAACACACACCTAGACACAATAATCAAGAAGATGGGCTGGGCAGACGTCTAGGCGCCGCGTAGGCACTAGGCGGCAGGGTGCCGCTACGCCTGGGCACATAGTCGGGGGGTCCTTCGGCTAGGCGGCTGGGCGGTCGCAGGCGGGAGTAGGCGGTCAAAGGCGGGAGCGAGGCGGTGTCAAACCAGGCGGTCGTGGCGGCGGCGCAGCGGCTAGGCGGCCGCCGAGGACACCTAGGCGTGGGACGGCGACATAAGAAGCAGGGCGCGTGAGCACAGTCCACAGAGCGCGCGAAAGCCAAAAGGGAAAAGCTAGGGTTGGGGACTTGGGGGAGACTTAAAGTCACAGCCACAGCAGCTCGACTGCTCGTGCTCGAGGGATTCCCGATTCCCACGCGTCGGCGCCGTCGGTCGAACCGCCAGATCCCTCTACGGTTCCGCCTCGCGTCGTTGTCGCCGAGCAGCCCGAGCTTCTCCTCCGCCTCTGGCCTCCCCCTTTGCCGGATCCCTCCACAGCTTCGCCTCGCGTCGTCGTCGCCGAGCCCGAGCTTCTCCTCCGCCTCTGGCCTCCCCCTTCGCCGGACCCCAGGTACCGCACTTCTTCGGTTCTTCCCCTCCACCTCCCCCTCCGCAAATTGTCTTTTGTCCATTACTAATATTTTTGCTTCTTATGTAGCCAATTGGTGGTCTAAGTATGGATGTCATGTTCCTCGCTTACAAAGATTTGGCTATAATAATTCTTTCCTTGACCTCAAGTTCATCCGGATGTGAAAGAAACTGGAGTACTTTTGACATGGTTTGAGACTAAGTTCAAGTCCCATCTCTTATATCACTATTCCACGTACTAACTTTTACTTTGCAACTCGTACATACATACCAAGAAGATAAATAAATTAGATGTTCACCGCCTCAACAATCTTGTCTATGTCCAATTCAATGCAAGACTTGTGAACAAAAAAGAAAAGAGCAAATCAAAGAATATAGATGTCCTTTTAGCTTCACACGCTACTTTTGCTCAAGGATGGGTTATTGAAGGTGGGGATGAGGAGGTTGACCCTGAGACGGGTCTTTCATGGAAACTCATTGAAGAAGCAAGTGGGGCTAATGAAGTCACACAACCTCGTAGGAGCACAAGAGTGAGAGAACTTCATGAGAATGATTTCGAATCCGAAAGTGAAAAGGAAGAGGAGGTGAACGAGGAACTTGAGAATGTTGAGTTCGAATCCGATCAAGATGAAGTGATTCCAACAAAAGATTACGGTCAAGAGGATGAAGATTAATCATTTTATCTATGCATGCTACTTTGTTAAAGTTTCTTTAAGAATTATTTTGCTATGTATGGTTGAGAACTTTTGGTGTGAGATGTTATGAACTATGTTTATGTATGGTTGTGAACTTATTTTACACTTTTATTTCATATATGTGACTATGTTTTATACTTTTGTTGTCTTACAGTTATTTCTTATTTCTTTCATTCTTTCATACTTACATAGATATCTAAAGACCAATAGTTGAATAAATTTATCCACATACCAAGAATCTCATGTATTGCTTAATTTTTAATATGCAGATTTACATGAAGCATTTACATCAAGAATTTCATCAAATGATGCAATATCCATCATCATCTATCAAAAATACAATATTACAAATTATTCCAGGTAACAATTCTTCCTCCAAATATCATATATATCTTGACATCGCTAGTAGGACTTTATACTCAAGTCAGCCGCCTAGGCCCTGCCTAGGCCTCGCTTAGGCGGCCTAGGCGCTAGGCCCCTGCTTGCCGCCCGCCTAGCGCCTAGTGCCTACTTGAACATTGCCCAGACGTATAATCCAAAGGCTAGCATTGTACATATCTAACAACCCTTGGATCATCATAATGCAATTACATCTTATCCGTTAGAATCCCATACGGCTTGGCATAAAAAACGAACACACACAACAAAAAGTGAGCATAGATGACCTCATCCCCTATCATCGCCTCCCCCTCAAATTCAAGTCCAACCTCCAAATGGCTCACCTGATTCAAAGAAAATTGAGAATCTAGTACCAAATCATCTATCCGTATAGTACATTACAACAAACGCGACACTCCCTATATGCAACAACAACTTTTGAAAGGGGCAAAGGGCAACAAAAAATAAACAGCCCTTACTACAAAACAAAAAGGTTTACTGCAATATACGCCCTACCAAAGATAAGGTGTAACAATTAAAAATCCTTACTGAAACATTTAAAATACCGAGTGCAATAGAAAAAACACTGATGTAACAAATCCATAAATCTATGCAAACAAAAATGATCTCTTACTGCAACAATAAAAAAGACATATTGTAACATAAAGAAATGCATACTACAACAACCAAGAAAAACTACCGCAACAAAAAAACGAAGAGGCACATAAGAAACTATAAGATTTTACGAAAAACTCACCTGTAATTATGAGAATTGAAATTAGTGACAAAATAGAACTCCCATATTGAGAAGAGGTGGCTGGTGGGCAGCAACAGCGAAATCATCACAACTTCAGCAGTGATTGACGGTGGCATTGCGACATAGATGTTTCACATGAAGAGATAAGAGGAAGGGACGAGGGAGAGAGAGGTGGGAGAAGTGCGGTGTAGGCACGGGGGTTCCCATCAACGAGCTCCACCCACCATGGGCTTCTGACGCTGGCAAGCCTGAAAGGGAGGATCGAGAAGATGAATGCTTGTGCGCTGTGGAAGGGTCGATGCTGTTTGGGATAAGCTTCTACAGTGTCTAGGCTGTGGATCGATGCTGAGGCCATAGGCATATAGTTGAAGCTAGCGTCTGATTGTTCTCTGTGCTATCAGACACATGATCAAAAGCATTATCTTTAAAAAAATTAAATTCTAAATGAAACATATATCTTTCTGAATTGAAATCAAACAAATATCAGCAACATACCACAGTAGGATGCTATCAATAAGTTATTTTAAAAATATTGTCCTAATAAGTTATTTAAAAAAACAATAAATACATCGTTCTATTTATTGGTTAAAAAATCATAAATCATAAGCAAAAAATTGTCCTCTTCAAAATTCAAAACCCCTTGCTTTCCCAATTCCTTCCCCTCGGATCCCCCCTGACCTGATCCAAATTCCCACCTCCACCGCGCCGTCGACACCGCCGCCGCCGCCGCCGCCGCCATGTCCTTCTCCCAGTCTTTCGCCGCCGGCTCGGCCACCCACCACCCCCATCCCCACCACCCCCGCCGCCGCCGCCGCGACCACGACGACCCCTACAATCCCTATCCCCTGCCCCACGGCCATCCCTACACCGCCGCCGCCAGCGTCCCATACCATGTACCCCGCGACCCCCTCGCCCTGTCCCACCTCCAAGAACGTCTCTTTCCGCCTCCCCCTCACTCAGCCGCGGGCCAGCCCCCGCCGAAGCGGGCTCGGCGCGCGCCAGAGCCTCGGTGGGATCCGCCGCCGCCGGCGGCCCCCGTGGCGCCGGCGAGGCCGTGTGAGGACGGCGGCGCGGGGGCGCTGCTCTCGCGGGACGAGATCGAGCGACGGTCGCCTTCGCGGAGGGACGGGATCGACTCCGTGCTCGAGGCCAGGCTGCGCGCGTCGTACTGCGCCTACCTGTGCTGCCTCGGCATCCGCCTCGGACTGTAAGCTCGCTGCTGATTCTGCGGTTTTGTTGATTCGTTTGGTGATTTGTCTGTGTGGTTGCTGATCTTGGTGCTTGTGTTTGCTATAGGCCACAGACGACTATTGCGACTGCCATGGTGTATTGCCACCGGTTCTTTTTCAACAGATCACACGCCTGCCACGATAGATTTGTTAGTTGTCTTTATCTCTTCTTCTACAAAAATTTCTCAGTAATGCAAATCAAATAGGTAGAACTAGGTTTTCCACTTGGGGATAAGACATGTCTGGTGGCTATGAGATCAATATGGGTTCTCATACATCAACTGGAAGTGGCTGGTATACTGTAAATTAAGTTGCTTTTTTCACCTACAATTCCAACACTATTATGCAGATTGAAATAGTAGTTAGCAAGTTACAGGGAAAAAAACACAGCTTGGTCATATTGACTAGTGACTATAAATGCTCCAATATATGCCCTAACCTAAGGTTTCTTGGTTACGTTAGTTTTGTTTCCTAGAAATTCAATGCAACTCAAACGAATAAATTGAAACTCTTGCCTAAAAATAATCCATGTACACTTTTGTTGGTTGAAATGTGCAAGTTAGCAACTTAGTGGCCTGAAGTGTGGATTGGAGGACTTCTCCAGTGTTTAAGACCACAAATAAAATCAAGCACATAAAAAGTTGTGCTGTATATATGTTATTTTCAAATGGCCAGCCTGCCAGCTGCAAAACATAATAAAACAATGCATATACTAAATTGGACATTGACCAGTTGCATGTACTTCCTGTGCACTGTATTAACCCATGATACTATTATCATCTTCCTATGCACATTTTAACTTGGCTTGTGAAGGATTTTGTACTGTATCTTTACAAAACTTGCTTTTCCTGGCCAATGCCCCATGTATTGTTTAGAAAATGAACTTGACACAGTTATCTAGGAAGGGACCTTATTGTGATTTTTCCCTTAAGTCCATAACCATTAGATCCACTTGACAAGCAATGTGGATATCAATTTTTTTCTACATATAGGCAGATACAACAAATCAGATTTTATCCTTTCAATTGTGATAAATATTTTCTTTTTCAAACTTGTACAGTTGGTTGCGACTGCAGCATTGTTTTTGGCAGCGAAGTCAGAAGAAACAGCATGCCTTTTGAATACTGTTCTTAGGGCTTCATGTGAAGTTTCTCAAAATCAAGAATTCAACCTCCTTCCTTATATGCTGCGTGGTGTAAGTTGACACAAAAATAATACATTCTTACGTTCATCAGTGTGATGTTGACTTTATTGCGTTCTTATTTCTCTGCTAGGATGCCCCGATACGCGATACGGGTACGGCGATACGATATTTTCCAAAAACAAGGATACGCCGATACGGCAAGTATATATATAATTATATATACATATATAGTTGAAAATAAAAAATTGCAAACAAGCTATGAGAGGGAGAAACTGATATTACCTTAATGAATTGAATGCTATAGACTAGTTTTCTTCTTCAGCCTCTTCAACTTCACTCTGAAGCTGCTGAAGGATAGCTACTGTCACCTTTGGGCACATTCTGATCCCAACATTGGATTTTTTAAGCAAGTATGCTTTAACTCTATAGTAACTTCCACAGTATTCCCAAGCACAATACTTGCATCTGAATCGCACATTTCCTCCACCACATGTAAATCTCTCCAGAATATCAACATGCTTCCACAACGGCTTGTTGTTTACATCAATTGGATCCATCTCCTAAAATAGCAAGAGGTACAGTTTCAAAATAGCAAATAATAATTACCATGGTAGTATATAGTAAACAAGTAAACACCACAAAATAATTAACATGTACCACCGTTACGTATGGGATACGGGTATAGCAGTTCATTGGATAAACAATTTATGAACCAAAACAGCATTGCCTATGCATTTTTCATAAATAAAAAATAAATACAGTGATGATATTATCCATCCAACAAGAAAGCACTTACGGCTTTACCTGTGCGGGGAGGCGGCGGGCGAGCGCAGAGGCGGCGTCGAGGCTGCGGCGAGTGTGGAGGCGGCTGGCGCAACTGCTGGCGTGGAGGCGTGCGGGGAGGCGGCGTCGAGGCTGCGGACGTGGAGGCCGACGTGGAGGCAACGGGGAGGCGTGCATAGAGGTGACGTCGCGTGGAGCCGGCTGGGAGGCGGCGTCGCGTAAAGGCATGCGTGGAGCGGCGGGGAGGCGGCGTCGCGTGGAGAGCGGCCGGGAGGCGGCGTCACGTGGAGAGCGGCCGGAGGGCAAGCGCGCATGGAAGCGGCGAGGCGCGCGCGCCCGGGAGACCGGCGGTTGGCGCGACGGCCGGCGTAGAGGCGGCGTCGCGTGGAGCCGGCTGGGAGGCGGAGTCGCGTGAAGGCGCGCGTGGAGCGGCGGGGAGGCGGCGTCGTGTGGAGAGCGGCGGGGAGGCGGCGCGCTAGCGTGGAGAGCAGCGGGGAGGCGGCGCGCACGGTAGAAACAGCCGAGGCGCGTCGCCGATGGGCGCGTGGAGAGCGGCGCTTCGCTCCAGATCTAGATCTGAGGCCTTCGGTGTTGGGCGTGGAGGGGGCGGCGCTCGGCTCCAGGTATAGGCGCATGGAGGGGACGCGCGTTTGGGCCTTGCCCATATTCTTTATTGGGCAGAATTTAACTGGGCCAATGTATCGCCGCCGTATCGCAACGTATCAGAGCCGTATCGGAGGTTTTTTTAATTTTTTTGGTTGAAATTCGCCGATACCGTATCGCCGCGTATCGGAACGTATCGCCGTATCGGACACGGGTACGGCAGTTCAACGGAGTATCGGTGCTTCCTAGTTTCTCTGAGTAAATTTATCAAAATCACATGTCCTTTGCCTAAACTATCAGAAAAACACACTTTTAAGCAATAGTTTCATAGAACTATACTTTCTTTTACATGATGTTTCACAAAATCACAACTGCCGTCAGATGCAACAAGCTTGACAGGCTGGACCCACTCGTCAGACTCACAAGATGACACCTTTTCGTTTGCTGATGTCAACCAAGTTGCCACTAAATGGAGGCTGACACATCAGCATGATTGTGTGGCAGGTTTGGCCTCCTTGTGGAAGCCATCGAGCGGGTTTGCCGCACCACCAACCCCCATCCAGCATGACTTCGTCCACATCAGCAAATGGAAAAGGGCCATCTTATGAGTCTGACGTGTGGGTCCATGCTGTCAGGCTCATTGCATCTGACGGCAGTGCGGTTTTGTGAAATGTTATGCAAAAGAAAGTGTTGTTTTATGAAACTCTTGCTTGAAAGTGTGGTTTTTGGATAATTTAGGTAAAGGATGTGCGGTTTTGAGAAATTTACACTTTCTCTGAACTAAATTGGGGAAACTACAAAGAACTGTCATGTCCTAATGGTTTGTATTTCTTATTTCTTCAGCAGGACTGGTTTGAACAATATCGAGAAAGTGTAATACAGGCGGAGCAAATGATACTGACAACGCTTGATTTCGAACTTGAAGTGACCCATCCATATGCTTCACTTTCTTCTGCTTTGAGCAAACTAGGACTTTCACATACTGTTCTATTTAATGTGGCTTGGAATCTGATCAACGAAGGGTAAGTATTTTCTATTGATTAACACATTAATTGATCATTATTTACTGACATAATTCGTTTCATGAATTCTTAATAAACAACAGTCAAGGTTTCTTGCACAACATTCATATTCTTGTGGACATTAGCAATGTCAAGTTATCATCTGCACTGTTTGGATTTTGGTTTTTCTATGGTCGGACCAGGCTGGGGTCTTTAGATGTTATCTTTCAAGTTTGTAGACAATTCTATGTATATCATATGTGGATTATAGTGGTACAATCATCAATATTTGTTCCAATCTGGCGAGTGGACAGAAAACAGCTGCACTTCAGAAGTTAAATGGAGATTCTTATAAAGTAAATGCCACTCATACATTTTTTGCGGATCTATAGTTAGCAAGACTGGAATTAAGGTACCACCTCCGGTTCCTGTGGTCACACTATGAACTAACCCCATTCGAGGGCAGTGTGTATTGATCAATCTATCTGCTGCCAAAGCACACTTTTTTGGACCTAGATTGTGGCCAGTGCAACACTGGATGAGGTTGGATGACAGGAATGATTAGAGAAAGGTTGATTTGGTTATAGTGTGAGATCAAACATTTTTCAAGCGTTTTTGTACTCGTCCCACCTGTCACACAATAAGTGCCCTTGAATAACATCCGTGACTATCAACTAACACAAAATTCTGTAATCTGTATTGATCATCACTCGTAGTTTGCTATGTTGTTGTCAATGTCAGCTTGTTTTATATTGTTGTTGACTAAAGTAAGCAAATATATGTGAATCTTCTTCATATTCTCATTGCAAGTACTTGAAAATACGTACCTTGATTTGCTCTTTGTGTATACTTCAGTAACAAATAGGAGCTCAGTTTCATACCTGAATTGTGGGTTCTATCTTGATGTGTATATAACCTTTCTAAGACTAAGTTTGGCAATTCTCCATTCTGTGTATGGAGGTTTATCCTACAGCAATGAGCATATGAAATGCCTGAGTTTCTCTTATATACCACTTAATGTATTAGTGATTGCATATATAATAAGCCTGAATAGAGATACTTTGTATTTAATTCAAATTTGTATAATAAGGATGAACCTGTACATATTCGCAGGGAAAAACTACCAACTTCTAGATAACAAAATGTAGTGATAGTAATTTTTAAAGCATTGATTAAAAAGCTTGCAAAGATGGCAAAATATTACAATTATATGTTATGTTGACTGAGTTATTTTATGGTATAATTTTGCAAGACTATATGGATGAATCCTAATAGGTTTGATGAGGAAGTTAATCATAATGCTGGATCGAAGTAATAGATTTCAAAAGTGTGAAAATTGTGAGTACACCATTGCAACACTTGAAACTTGTCCCACCATGTCGCTGTAAAACATGGAAACCTAATTAACCATGTCGCAGCCTTGCAGATTTGTAGTTTTGCATTAATTGCTGATACATTGTACTGATTATAGTATCACTTCTAAATATTCACTATGTTCATTATTGAGTTCTGCATGTCAATTTTTTTAGAATCATGTCATCTGTATTGTTGAATGCCGAACCATATCTCATAATTATTTATTTGAAATGTCTCCATTCTTCTCTAGTTTTCCACTTACATTTTTTTTGTTTGCTCTAACAAATGGGAACTTTCCTCTCAGCATTAAAAGTGCACATTTTAGCCTAAAAAATATTGTTCACCGGAAGGTCTCTGCATTATTCCCTCAAGTTGCAATTTCTTTTTATTTTTTTGACTTTTCGTGGTATCCAAGTAACAAATTTGACCATTAGTATTTGTTGATATATATGTCTATAAGTTACTAATGTATGACACTATGACATTCATGTGACCAATCTAAATAGTTAAAAATATTGTTAAATATGCTTATGAGTTTTTCAGTCCCATGTGTGCATGCCTATTTGATGTGCAAAGAACATTGCCATACCACAGTGCTAATGATGTGATGATGGAAGGATCATATTATTTGCTTTTTAATTTATTGATGTGTTTTGCGTCGTTGGTTCAATTCATTTAGTTCAACAAGTAACTCTCTGTCAGCAAGATGTTGAGCATCTTTCAGCTTCAGCTAAACTTATATGATCTATTTGGTTTCTGTGTGTGGACACATGTACTTCACTTTCATGTGCTTTATATCCACTAGACTATGGTCAAGGTAATTTGTCATGCCCAACAAGGTTAATGTTGGCTGATCAGTTTGAAATGAATTTTCTCGTGTTTGAAAGTAGACAAATATCCAATTGCATTGTCACTTGTCCAGACAATTTTGTGCTAAACTGTGAGAGCCTTTGCAGAGGATTGGTGTGATGGTCATGAAAACCACTTTTTTCCCCAAGAATCATTATGTAGCATTCAACTTCAAATCTACCTGCATGATATTAGAGTTAGTACACAAGAACAACTCGAGATTTCATTAGTAAACAAGAAACAAGTATGCTCCTGCTGGAGCATGCTATATTCTCTTTTCTGTGGCCTGCAAATCTAAACTTGTCATGGTGAAATGATATTTACAATTTCTGGAGTGGCATATGCCTCTGGTGCATTATTTGGTGAAAGAATTGATGTATGAATCTCAAGAGGCATGTCTAATTGCTTTTAGCAATATGACATTCTGCAGAAGGCTCTTCGATAATGTTATCATCTGAAGCAACTTTTAGTGGTAAGGATCATTGCATATGTCTTGTTTAGTTTGTTTCTGCTTAATATGTAGCTATTTGGTGGAGCCTTGGCTTCTCTTGCTGATATGGTTTGTCATATTGTCTGAAACAAATGTCCTTGACTCCTTGTTTTTCATGCACACAGTTCAGTAATCGATGGTTTGTCTAGCTCTTTCTTGAGTGTTCACTTATTCTAACATCATCCAACTATTATTCTTAGTTATTTTAATAATGCAGGCTCCGGAGTTCTCTCTGGCTTCAGTTCAAACCTCATCACATCGCTGCTGGGGCTGCATTCCTTGCTGCAAAGTTCCTCCGCTATGACATTACCTTTCACCCAAATTTCTGGCATGAATTCAAGACAACACCATACATTGTACAAGGTAATTGAGTGTTCTTTAGTTGCAAAGTGCATATTCTTAGGATATATCTGACAGCTCTATCTGTTGCAATCACAGATGTTGTCCAGCAGTTGAAGGAGCTACTTTAGGATACAGTATTCTATATGTTTGATATATACCAAAAGACACTTTTATTTTGTTGTTTTGGCCACTGTTAAAAATATGTGCTTCGATATGTGGCCACTTCATCTTGAATTAGTAGCTTGAGATTATACCCATTCTTTTCCATTTAGGTTTTTACAGACACAGTGTTGCCATGTACAAAAAGGAAAAAATCTTGTGTCAAATGTTGTCCTCAAAATTTTTGGGGGTAAGTAAAAAATGATCTTTATTGGAAGATAATGCGCTATATGTTGATGCATGGAAATTTTCTGTTGGTCCTTCAGGACATGTAACTGTGTCTTGCGTTATGTTTCATGATTGGGCACACCCAGGGCATTTTATGGCTATATTTTTTATGCACGTAAATTTGCTTTTTCGTCATTTAGGGACCTGTAATTTTTTAATCTTATGGTTCGCATTTCAGCTTATGAAATAATCACAGACCAGGCCAGTTCTAAAAATGTTTATTTGTGGTTCTAAAGAAAATGTTCATTTGTGCTGCTGGCCTGTATCTGGGCGAGCGTGGTATTAATCCATGCCTACTTTTACGGCTCGCTGTCATCGCTGCTCGTCATCGGATTTTGTGGCTGGATGTACAATGATATTATTAATGTACTCCTCTACTTACAAAAGCATTTTGTTTTAGATATCAACACGCTCTTTAAAACGTAATTTTGATAACTAATTTCTATAACAATATATTTATAAAATCTAATAAATTATAATATTATGAAATACTTTTGAAGACAAATTTACATATAAGATTTTTCATATATTTAATCAGATACTTAAAAAGATAATGATAACCAAAGTTTTGTAAGTTTGAGTATTCTAAAATGACATGTTTTTGCAAGTGGAGGGAGTATGTCAGAGGAATAATTAGGCCATACCAGGAAACAAATGGTAGAATACTACACCGAAAACCGTAAAACATTTCCGCGGAAGCGACAGGCCAATGATAATATTTTCTATGCACCATTAACGCCGGAGATGTTGGGTATGACCTTATTCCACGTTGTCTTGCCAAGAAGGTTAAAATAGCTTGGGTTCGAACAGCTGTTTGGTCTCGACTGGACTCGAATGTATGCAAGCATCCTTGCCCCAGGTTGGGGCTGATCTCGTCGGGCTTGGGCAAGACGCCAAATCAGTGTTGAGGGAACTTCATCGTATACCTTTCTCACATTTGAGAGTTTCAGGATTTACCTTCCCACTCAATGATATATAGGGTCGGGATGAGTCACTGACACGTGGATCGGAGGGTAAATCCTGAATTTCAATCTAAGGGAGGGTATATGATGAATAAAACCTTGTAGGAGCCTCCTTTCACGCTGGAAAGGCCCAGGTGGCGAGAGAACAGGACGGCCTTCTCGGGGGTCTCCTCTCCTGTGAAGTCCCTCCGAGAAGTGGAGGTCTCACCTTTCTTGTCGGAAGGGACAGCGGATGCCATGGCTTTCTTCGCGGTCATGGTGCAGCGTCCTAGGCATCGAATGTGCCAAGCCCTAGGCAAGTGGCACAAACGACGAAGCACGAACCCGGAGGAGCTTGTGGACTTGGAGTCAGCTCGAGCTCGAAGGAGGCCGACACCTAGGGGAGAAGTGCACCTGGGGAGTGGCCAGGATCCAAGTGTGGAGTTCACCTAGGGGAGCCCAAGGCCTAGGGGAGGCGCGCCCCCGGGGAAGCCGTGGCATCGGTATGGTGACCCCCATGGGGAGGCAAGTCGGCGATGGTAGGAGGGCATGGGGAAAGCCCCAAGTGGAGGGGCGGCGATGGAAGGATATTCCGGACGGAGGGATGGTGACCCCCCAAGGTGGTCAGGCGGCGTGGATCTGGAGAGAGCCAAGTGGGAGTTGAGGGGAAGAAATGGAGGAGTTGAGCCGAGTCCACTTGCCCCCCTCGGAGGGTTTTGGTCCACCATGGACTGGAGCCATCCGGCGCCTCCCTTGGAGGAATTCTAATGACATGGGTGCCTCGTACTACGTGCAACCCCCAGGGCCCAAGTACACCGAGCCGAGGTTGGAGTTCACACAGATTATCACCCCCGAGTCCATTCCAACGCTAAGGTATCTTGATGTTTTATCAACTCGTTGTAGCCTATCGGAAGGGTTGAAGGCCCGAGACTACTCGCCGACCTCTTCCTTAGGTCGGTGCACTAGCTTGGATGAACAGTTGACAACCGTCCGGATCGGCGAGAGGCTACTGTTGGGGGGTCCCCATACCACCTTAGGCCTATGATCACCTCAGAGCGATGACACCCATTGGAGGTACCTTGAGTCAAGTCCCCGAGTCAACCTCAGAGGGGTCTAGGGCTAGCCCTAGACGAGGTACGCAGAACCAACCTCGGGCCAGCCATAGGGTCCTGGACGTGGCGAGGCTACGTGGAGCAAAATGACATGAATACTCTTAAGAGTAAACTAGACCCTGATGGCAAACTTGTAACTTCATTCACCTTCCTTTCTTCCTCTATAAATAGAACATCTTGTAATAGGAGATGAGAGGTCATTCTTGTAACCCTAAACACTCCTGTTGAATACATTTGATGGTTGTGTTCTTCTCTTTAAGTCCTTCGTATCTTTGGTAGTCTCCATATCCGATCAAAAGTACTTGTAAGTTTACTATCTGAATTCATACCAACGACAATTCCTTTGTTTGGTCTTCGTCAGGGAAAACTATCCTGGTGAAATAATCTCGGCACCCGACAAGAAATCCGGAATTTCAGGAAAGAAAAACTGTCTACATTTTTTAATTCAATTTGATTAGGGTGAATAGCTATTTTGGTCCCTCGAGTTTTCACTGGAACGTCACTTGTCATGCCACATCCTCATGCTGCATGCTCTCTCGCTGGCTCAGCCCACATAAAATGGCACTTATGTCCCTCCAATCAAAAGCCTGCTTGTATGTTGTCAGGTTAGACCATAAAGGAACAAACTAGGCGACGAGTCCAGTACCCAATTTTCGGCTGCTCTTGGGCCTGTAGTAATGCTAGACGGAGCTATATATCTTCAATGCCCACAAGTGTGATTCATATTTGTCAATGTAGCACATAGCACTCATAAAATGAGCTCAGATGCTCATCTTGCCTGTGGAAATTGCATGCACTGCTGAGTTCATTGGCAGATCAAGCCAAACCATTGAGAGTTTGGTGGATACGATCATACAACAAGGAAAGCATGGCTCAGTTCTGGAGCAAGTAGTAATCCGCTCAAGGCAAAGTCAGAAGCAAGATAAAGAGATGAAGTCAATCGGCTCGGGACAAGAAATCAGTCTGCTGATCAGGGGAACTCGGAAACCAGCGTGAGAGGAAAACTCACCAAATTCACTCCTCGGCGCCTCTCGGAATGTAACTCCGTGGAACGGGAAAAAAAATAAGGGGCTACTTTAGTTTCGGCTTCTAGTTTCTAAAAACAAAAAGGTATTTGAAACATGTCAGCTTTTTAATTTCAATTTTTTTGCTTTTTTACTTTTTTTTCTTTTGTTCCTTTGTATTGTATGTGAAGATATAGCCTTTTTTTCTTATTTTTGTTTTTAATTGTATGATTCAGAAAAAATTAACAACCATTAAATGTAATTTTAACTAAAAATTAATAGTCATAGCTAGAAGATACAGTCGGTTGGAGCAGAGCCTCAGCAGAGGGCCGATTGCAAATTTCACTTAATATAAGAGAGGGGGAGAAGCGTCATTTCATATGGGCTAATCACTAGTAGAGCTTAATGAGTCGACATGAGACGTGGTTATCCGAATTGGGATCCTCCGACTTGCAAGAGAAAATCTAGAGAACGCACAGTGCCGTGACTTTGGCTAATCCTCATTCGTTGGATCGAGAAAGAACGGTGTAGACCTGATGCTACAGTCCATAGCTGCATTGTGAACCGGCACCTACTGAACACTAATTTTGCTACGGTCTGTGAACAACAATAGTCTACAATGATTTACAGTTCTTCTCAACGCTATTTGGCCCTACACACGGAGACACCTCTGCCTTGCTCTAGAAATGAAGAGGATCCGGACCATGAATTCTCTGGATAAGGTCGAGGCGATTGATTGATGCGGATGATTTGATTGCTAAAGTCTTAGATGCTTTTTTGGTGCTCATCTTGGAGTGTGATCAGATTGCTGGCCACTAGCCCGTAAAATGGTCTGGAAGGGTCACATCTATCAAGTTTGGGTGGGACGCCTAGTCCGCCTCCACCTGGTTCACAATCTGATGGTTGGGCTAGTAATCTGACCTCATAGATCACGGTATCAGTAGGGGTGCTCATGTGATTTTAAAGTTTAGCTTTTATCTTATTCAATATTTTAAAGATTTTTTATGCTGCAACTACTGTTAATTTTTTAATATATTTAAATTTAAAAAAAATTATATCATAACAGATAATACAAAGAAATAAAAAAATCAGAAAAATAAAAGGCTAGGAAAACATAAAATTAAAAAATTAGAACCTAAAAACTGAGGTTCAAATGGGCGCAATCTAAAATGGAGAACTACTGCTTGTTTCAGCTTTAGCTTCTACCTTCAATTTTTTTCATTATTTAGTAATTCATTTTTTCTAAATTTTTTTTAGATTTTTTGGGCTTTTTTACATTTTTATTTTTCCCGTATTCCTTTGCATTGTTTGTGATGGGTTAACATATTTTTTTTATATTTTTCTATTTTTTTAAATTTAATTATATCCAAAAAACCAAATCAAGTACAGTAAAAAAAAGTCAGTTATAGTAAAATTTTAATTAAAAATTATAAATCATTACTATTCCAAACACTTCCTAGTTAACTCTCTAGTCTTTACTGTGTGATGTATTCTTGATTGGCAGAGTACGTCATTGACATGAAATGCTGTGCAGTACCATAGGCAGAGGCTGTCGGCCTCGTTCAAAACGACTTTCGGTTTATGGCTCCTAATTTGCAGAAAGTTAGAAGTTGTCTTCAACATATTTTTTTAACACAACTCTTTTCTTTTTTTTCTTATGTTTTCTTTTTTTACTGTTTATGTAGATATAATAGTTTTTTGTTTTCTCTTTTTTAATTAAATATCTTAGTAAAAAATAACAACCGTTGCGGTGTTTATTTTAACCAAAAACTTGCTATACCCAAAAGCCATTAACAAATACCATTTTAAACGGACCTTCACATTGTCACTTGATTACTAAGATTTGTCAAGAGCATATAGCATGTAATTATTGATCTACATTTCTAACCTGGTTATTGTCGATTGGACCAACTCAAAAGATGTTGGAGGCATCTCTAATATTATCATCTTAGCTGTCTCTTAATTATATTAAATAAGTAAAATTCTATATAGAGAAGAGGGAAGATGAGAAGAGATAATATGTTGTCTTTTTATACAAGAAACGACTTGAGCTCATAAACCAACGTAAATAGTGAGAGGGTGTAAGGCAAGAAGTTATAATAAATTAGAGTAATAATTTATTGTTAGAGAGTTTATCTCTAATGTTATTTTTAGATAAAATAAAAATCTTAAAAATAACTTTAAGAGATGAACTATTTTACATGCGTTTACTGTAGTGACTTAACATTTTCAGAATCCATTGTATTCCTATGAGACATCGATTTTTGTGTCCAAATTTCAAAAGAAGCGGCGGCTAGATCGGTCAAGCCTTCATGGCCGCACGTACTCAGGTGGGCCTGCTTGGTACTCGTATGCGTCGTTTTTCTAGCACCTGGTTGCAGCACGCGTCCAGGAGCATCGCTATCTTCTCTGTTTTTGTTTTTCAGTTCCAGTCAGTTATGAACAGAGAGGGGGCTGGATTATTATCTTATGAAAGGACGTGTGAGGAAGTGTTTCCCCCCTACGGGTGCCTGAATTTGTAAAATGGCGTGCATCTTTTGACATTGGGTACTCAGAATTAGCTTATAGCTGGAAATAAATAATACTAACTAAAAAAGTGATTTTAAAAAAGAGGATATAAGCAGTTAGGAAAGTAAGGAGAGATACATACGTGTGACGATAGTAAGAGGAGTGAGGTGCGTGATGCACCCGTGATCTCTATCTTATCTCTGTAGCGAAAGGAGTGGAGAAACCGTTTCGAAAAATTCGGTGTTTATATTGACTTTTGACTTTTATAAGTAGAACCTAAAAACAAAAGTCAATATGAACATGGACATTGTAAGCGTCTTCAATTGGAGGCCATTTTTGGGGCACAATAGTCACCCTTTTTTTTTTTTCAAATTTGTCCCCCTAACATCTGCTTTTGCAAATATAGCCTCCACTGAGCTCGACAAGTGATGCCGAGCACCCCATCTTCAGCAGCACAACGCAAGCATTTAATGCTCTGCGGCAGCACGCTAGCATTAAATCACATGATTAGCGCTAATTAAATATAATCACTACTAATTAAATATAATTAGCACTGATTAAATATTATCGGTGTTTTAATACTGATCTTACAAATGACTATTTGGATTCGGGAGAACTTTTGAAGACTTAGCTACGATCACACAGAGAAAAGACATAGGGATTTTTATACAGGTTTGGGTCTTCTCCTGAGAGAATAATAATCCTACTTCACGTGTGGCTATTTCTCAGTAAACTGGTTACAATTGGAAACAAATCAATGTGAAATGTCTTGCGCTGTCTCTCTCGATCCGTCTCCTTCTCCCTGACGTGAACCTTTACATAGCATACGAAGCAACGACAATTGTTGTATACCAAGAGACATCTTAACGCTTCAGATGATAACCGTCCGACGGGAGTTATTGTCAGAGAAACATGGTATCTCATTCATCATGCGACGGTTACTATCAGAGAGGAATTGTAATTCCAAAGAATAAATACACGTGCTAACTACCTTGTCAGATAGGCCCACGATGTAGTAGGTTATCGTAGAAAAACTAGTCGAAGCTAGGTTAATCGTAGGAAACTCTATGACCACAGGGTGATCGCAGGACAATTTACAACTACATCATGCTCATAGGAGAACTTACGACTATGAATTGGTCATAGAAGAACTTACGACCATGAAGTAGTCGTAGGAGAGCTTACGACTAAGAAGTGGTCGTAGAAGAGTTTACGACTATCCTGTGAAATCTCTCCCTATTAATAAAGGGTATACTCAAAGAGTGTAATGACGTAACAATATTATTTACAAATAAATATTAATTTAATGATTGTTATATCCTCTTTATATAGCCCTCCAACTTCAAGTGAAAGTAACTTACTGAAGATAGAGAAGTCATACACGAGAGAAGGTCGAAAGCAAAGCTTTTTCGATTTTTTTCAACCAGAAGTGAACTTGGTCAAAAAGCTAATTTTTCTTAAGTTATGAAGACAAACCGATTTCGAACAAATGAACTGAAGAATTCTAATCGACTTCCGCCAATCTATCCATTGGAGTGGTTCCCGAATAAGTAGTAATCGTTCAGTTTCCGAGATGAGTAACTAATTCACACGGTTATAAAAACTTACCGAGGGGTAACCTTTGAGCTTCTTACTTTGCCTTTCTGTTCCGATTTCCTTCGAGCTCTTCGTCACCAACTAAATCATCATCTTCTTCAATTTTCTTTCAAATCCAAACCAACCACTTAGAGAAAATAACTAAGTCCTTATCTAATTGGTCAGTACCGGAGATGGATGCTATGAAATTGAAAGCATTGGTTGAAGACATAGATGACAAACACTCAGAGTTCCTTCTTTTACATGTGTTCAACTTTTTGCAGTCAACTCAATTGTTTTATATTGATAGCAAGAGTTACAAAAAGTACGACACTAGGAAACCCTTCTAGTGGACAGCATCACATGCAAAAAGGAGAGATTTCGATTAGGGATGCTTCCTTCTCCAACTAGTTTAAACAAATGGAATGTATAAGAAGTGGTTGAGCAAACATAAGAGAAGCTCTACTGGATATATGACAATAAAGATTGAACAAACTAAAAACTTTATTGGAAAAGTAGAAATGTTATACATAGAATTTACGTAGTTGGTCAATGTTCCAAGAGTGTGAGAGAATCTGGCCATTTTCTATGGCAAGTCATACTAAGCCTGGTCATGTAACTTCGATCACGGTGTAAGAGCCTTCCCACTTGGGGGAAAGTTTGTTTTGACTAGACTGAGATTGAATTGTCTTCAATACCAAGTCACCAACAGCAAGGCTATGAGGTTGGACCTCATGATCGTAGTATTTACACATGACTTGTTGATAGACTATTGAACAAATCACGACTTGTTCCTCTTCTTTTTGAGTAGATTAATGTCATCTGCTCGAAGTTCTGTTGGTTGGAGACGTGGAAATTCTTGATCATTGTTGATCAAATATTTAGTTCTGGAGGAAACATGGCTTCAACCCAAAAACAAGAAAAAATGGAGTCTCTCTTATCGTCCGACTGAGAATCAAGCAAATTGCCTATTATACTGAAGGCAATTCATGTACCCAAGCCCCGAGCGCTTTATAAGCTGGTCAAAGATTTGAGTTTTAATCCCTTGCATTATTTGGATATTCACTCTTTCGACTACCCCATTGCTTTGGGGATGGGCGACTAAGGCATAGCACAGTTTAGTACCCAATTCGTCACAAATTTCTTAGAATTTTGCACTAAAAAATTGCTTACCATTGTCTGTAATCATTCGACTTGGGGCTTCAAATTGAGTAATCACACTTATCATCATGAACCTTTTAGCGGCTTCTGTTATTATCCCAGTCACAGGATCGACCTCAATCCATTTTTTGAATGTGTCAAAGATATAAAAAGGAATTTAAAGCCCCTTGGTACTTTTGTGAACGGTTCTAGGATATCCAGACTCTAGGTTGCGAAAGGCTAAGATAAATGTATAGTCTAAAGAGTCTGAACCGGTTGGTATATTTACCTGCTATGAAATTGGCATTGTACACACTTCTTAACTAGCTCTTTAACGTCGTTGAGAGCTGTTGGCCAATAAAAAGCTTGCCGAAAGACTTTTCCGACTAGCATTCTTTAAGAAGGGTGTGCTCCACAGATGCCCTCATGCATGTCATGAAAGAGTTGTAATGCTTCTTTCTACGTATGCGTCGTATGAGAACCCCTTGAGTACTCCATTTATAGAGTACCATGTTGACAAAAGTGTATATTTTGGCCTTGTGGGATAAAAAATCTGCTTCGAGATCCTTGTCAGGTACTAAACCCTTCTGAAGATACTTGTACATGGGTCCCATCTAGGTATCCTCGTACTCTAGAGAGGCCACCTCATTAGAAGTTGTCTCTGGTGTTTCGACAAAAAATGCATCTCAAGCTTTGTAACTTCCAACAAATACTAAGACATAGTCAAACTAGAGTATTGGTACTCTTTTCCGACCTGATTCATGACTAGTTGAAAATCTCCTCTCACGTAATTGATGAATCCCAAGTTCTTTCACGGCTCGTATGCTAGCTAATAAACCTTCGTATTCTACCACATTTTAAGGTTTCTCCTGTGGGAGATTCCAGGATCACCCCAGCCCTCGAGCCACTAAGCGTAAGCGATATGTCAAAGTACATCATCCACTAATCGTGGGAGTTATACTGGGGATCCTGAACAGGTTTAGGATTTATCCATTTGGCGATAAAGTCTGCTAAGATCTGAGATTTAATGGCCATCTGAGACACGGAATGGAGGTTGAACTCCACAAATTCTACCAACCATTTTGCCATGCGTCTCACTATTTTTTTATTTTGGAAGACCTTTCCTAAGGAAAACTCAGACATCACAAAAATTTTGTGCATTTGAAAATAATGTCTCAGTTTTCTCAAAGACATAAGGAGGGCATATAAGAGTTTTTGAATCTGAGGGTAACGCTCCTCAGACTCGTGTAAGACTTCATTTGCATAGTATACTCGTCGTTAGATGCTCCCGCGTTCTGTGACCAGCACTGTGCTTACTACTTGTGGCATGGCAGCTAGATATATTAAGATTGTCTCTCCTGGTTTTGGAGAAGTCAAAATAGGAGCACTCGTAAGATATCTCTTGACATTCTCGAAGGTGTCATTAGCCTCCTTCGATCACTCAAAACCCCCATGCTTCCTTAGAAGTTTGAAGAAAAGAAGTTCTTTTCCCCAATCGTGCTATGAAATGACTTAAAGTCGCCATGAACCCTATGAGTTTTTGGACTTCTTTCTTAATGGTCGGAGGGCATATTTGCTCAATGGTCTTTATTTTTTCAGAATTTGCCTCAATACCTCTTGCCAAAACAAGAAATCTGAACAACTTTCCTGAAAAAAAATTCAAACTTAGGATTGAGTTTCAAGTGGTACTTTCTAAAGGTTGTTGAATGTTTCCTACAGGTCTAAAATGTGATTAAGTCATTTGATACTCTTTATGACTAGGTCATCAACATAGGCTTCCAAATTTTAGCCTAGTTGAAATAAAAAGTCAATTGCATCAAACGTTGAAAAGTTGGATCAACATTTTTCAAACCAAATAGCATTTAGACATAGAAAAATATTCCAAATGGTGTAATAAATGTGGTCTTATCTTCATCTTCTAGAGACGTACTAATCTGATGATAACCAGAGTATATATCTATAAAACTTAACACTTCACAACCAACAGTAAAGTCGACCACTTACCATCTTTTGGATAAGCTTTATTAAGATCATAGTCTATACACATACGCCACTTACCATTTGACTTCTTAACCATTACAAGGTTAGCCAATTACTTTAAGTGATTAACTTCTCTTATAAAGCCTACTTTTAGTTGCTTGTCTAGCTCAGACCTAATAGCTTCCCATTGATCAGGTGCAAATATCCATAATTTTTATTTTACATGCTTCTTATCAGCCCGTAGAGCCAATCTGTGCTCGATCACCTCCCTATGAACCCCGAGCATGTCAAATGGTTGCCGCACGAAGACATCTGCGTTTGCCCAAAGGAAGGTGATGAGGGCATCTTCCTATACGGAGTCGGAAGTAACCCTAATGTGAACGGTCTTCGAAGTCTCCTTTGGATTCAGAGGAACTTCTTTTACTTTCTCATCTTGCTTCGGCTCAATTTTAGGTTTTGAGTGCTTGGTCGAAGACTGTACCTTGCTTCTCGAGTCAGTAACTGGTCGACTATCTCAAGGGACTTGCGATTGCATGTAAGTGCCATCTGTTTATCACAGCAGACTATGATCACTCTTTTGGGACCTGGCATCTTAAAATATTGATATGCATAATGAGCAACAATCAGAAAACATGCCAGAGTTGGTCGTCCGAGTATGGTGTTATATGCCGTGTCGAAATCAACCACATCAAAAGAGACTTTCTCTGTTCTGAAGTTGCCTAGAGAATCAAATGTAATAGATAGAGAAACTTAGTTAATTGGCTTGGCTGAAGATCCTAGTACGATCCTATGGAATGAGTATCATACATGTTTTATTCTAGTTTGAGAAACTTGTATCTCGTTCAGAGCACTTACAAGCAAAATATTTAAAGAAGAACTACCATCAATCAACACTTGATTCACTCAAAATTGTTGATGGTGGGCTAGACCATGATAAAAAACCAACCAGGTTAAGTTGAAGGGATCAGACAGTCACTTTTCTCAAAGTAGATGGTGACTTTCGACCACTTAGGGAGACTATTGACAAGAGGAGGATCAGTGGAGTTTAACTCTCGTTTGATAGCTTTATACTATTATTTTGACTCGTATATCAAAGATCCTCCATAGATGTGCTCGATGGTGTGCTCTGGATCCTAGAATGTCATCTCCTTATCATCGTCCGATTGTTTTCGACCACTCGTTTGTCCTAACTCTTCGAGTATAGGGAGTGGTCCTTTGTCGAAGTAGTAATCCTCAAGTTTTTGTTGAAAAACTCAGCAATTGCGAAGGATGTCCTTTCTTTTTTTTGGAGAGGGTATCACCTAGGCTTGTTATCCTTTCGTATAGGGACTTTGCCCTTGCCCCGATCGAAGTACTGCTTGAGATTCCGTGGCTCCTTATTACCCATAGCCAAGACTTCCTTGGAGCTTCCAGTTTAAGACTTCTGACCTTTTGCCTTATTCTTGGATTTCTTAACCTTCTCCTTCCTTTTGCTACCTTCGCCTACCTCTTTGGTACTTCGATTGGCTTGATCGATAGTTTTGCTCCATTCGACTGTTTTAGCAACAATCACGTAATGATCAGCCATCTCGAAGAGCTCAGCGATAGTAACAGATGATTTAAGGTGATATCCTCTGTGAACCTTCTATTGCAGACTCCTGCTTGAATGCCCTGATAACAGAAGCATTAGAAACCTCCAGAATGGAATTACGAACCTGACTAAAGTGTCTGATGAATTGTCATAAGGTCTCATTTCTGTTCTGTCTCATTCAGTGCAGGCTGTCTTCCTTCCCAAGGCGGTTGTATGTGCCCTAGAAATTGTCTAACAGAAGATAGCAGAGGTGTTGCCATGAATGAATCGACTCTAGTGGTTGATTTAGCTACCATGATCAAGCAAATCCCTCGAGTACAGTCGGAAGGTAATTTGCCAAGACATGCTCTCCTGCTCCTGTTGCTCGAACTGCAGTCATGTAAATTTGAAAGAATTCGTTGGGATTTTGTGACCCATCAAAATTCTCCATATTTATTGGTCAAAACCGTGGTGGCCAGCGTACTGCTAGGAGTTCAGACGTGAATGCCTGACATCCAGTAACGAGATCATGGTGTCTCCTTTGTAGAAAAGGATGATTGACGTCCTGATGCGGATACGCACGTGTCTTGTACTTTTCAGTTAAATATATTATTCAACTGGAAAGAATTATTGAGCCGCATGAAACATTGCCAGGTGAACTCATTCCAAATTAAATATAATGTTGTTATTCATAAGAATGAAATACTACCTCAGGTTATCAAATGGTGCATTCTTAGGCTTGTCAATGGCAAAGCAATGGAGAGGCAAAAGGAAGAGAATAACCACATTAGGTGCCAAAGACATGAAGGAAGAAAGCTCATGCAGCGAGAGAGCATAAGGGAGGAGCCCAAGGACTTAAACTACAAGTTTTGGATAAGATTATTCAGCTAAATTCGTACCTCCCACAAGGCCAATTGGATTCAAACTCGGATTGAACTCAGAATTCAATTCGGATTCGGTTCGGGACAGCCTGATAGGCACTTACTAAAAAAGGTCATAACTTTCACAAACGGAGTCCGATTTGGGTGTTCTTGTACTCCTTGGAAAGATATTTTCAAGGGATACGCAATGGATCTGGTCCTACTATCAAATTCATCACGAATCAAAAGTTATGGCCGAAACAATGTAACGGCTGTAAAATCTAGTTTCCTTTTTGTAAGAGTTCGTATCTAAAACCATATAGGGTTGAGTTGTACTAGGTTTGTGGACTCTATGGACGTTCCAAGGTCCTATATAAGCCATGTATTGGCAGCCTAAGGGCTCAGACCACCTTTGAGAATAATCAATCTACTAAAGTTTGTTCGAGTTTATCATTACTGCTGAAATTCCGTGAGGGAATTAGGAGTGTTCTTCAATCAAGATCGTTCAGCCTTTCCGCTGGGAATTGGGTGCACGATAGATCTTCGCTTGGTGGTCGGTGAAACCGACGCGAGTGTGTTTTGGCGGATTAAAGAGTGTTCGTCCCTTGCATTGGCATTGGAGGATCATTGCGATTCATCAAGACTCCCGCGAGTATCCATCCTACGTCGAGAAGATCGGGCGACCCGTATCACGTCCCCAGGTGATTGTACTCGACGATGCCCAACAGTCGATGGGCCCGACCTGTAATAGGTCTCATCCATACAAGGGTAATACTCATCGTATTCCATCTGCTGTTATAGATTTCTTGCTCGAAGTGGTGATTGATCACCTCCTTGATAATCTCGTTGATCCGGGGACGTTCGAGGAACTCTTCTCTGACTAGAGTCGTGATTAGGAGAATGACGTGACCTATCATCATGTCGATTTCCACAAGGTAAGTTTTATGAATGGCTAGACATAGTCATACCTGTTCGACTCCTAGAGTTATGTTGGCGTGGTTGCTCGAGTCTGGCCATCATGCTTGGGAGTTTTCGCATGATCCCTTCAGCGAAGTGATCATAGCCTAGTGCTCAAGTAATCTCTTAAGTTGGATTTTTGAGCAAATCATTTATGCGTTGAAGCTCTCGAGCCTCTTAGATTGTATTGGACACACCCAGACAAAGACCTCTGCACAACCAATCTTCTCCTTCGATTGGTCTTGGATCCTTAATATCTGAGACTAGTTGAGACTGTCTTAAAGGAGAGCGATTATTTCGAGGATTTCTCCCACGCTCATAAGAGTACTCACCTGGCTCATCACTACAGGCATCCTCTTCATCACCATGAGTAGTCGTAGTGTGTGAGCGGAAGAAAGCATGTCAGCCCTTCCTCCAAGAGAGAGATCTGTATCTGCGGGGAGGGCAAAGACCTCCTGGGTTCAATCTCCACTTCCGTCGGAGGCCCCCTCGCTTGAAGAGTCTTCCAATGAGAGCACATTGCGATCTGGAGTAAACCCAGCCAGAAAGGGGAATTCTAGGTTATAACTGTCTCCCGTTGGAGCTAAACCCTATGAGAGTATGGGCGAACATGTAGGGAGCCCACCCACGCTCTTTGCGGGGACAACCGGAGAGTTACGACCACCAGATGTTGATGGAGTCCCAAAATACGGGATTCCAGGACTCGTTGAGCTTGATCGGATGGCTGCTGGGAGACTCGAACACTTAGGAGGAAGCCCCTTGTCATGTTGCTAGTTCTGTTTATGGTCGGATTGACGCTTGCTCTTTGGGAAAACTCGTTCCTCTCTTGAGCGTAACGCTGTGGGGGGATAAGGATCACTCCTCAGCCTTTCTCGCGGTGCAATCTCTGAGATCTCGCAATGGATCTCTAGGGATAACCTCACCGTCGGAAGAAAGAATGGTTTGTTCGTAGTTGTAGTAGACATCTATGTCGAGATTTGCATAGTTGGCTAGGTCGAACTAACTCTCTTCGTTCCACTTCCCTGCCATGAGGACATCAGAAGGAAGAGAACTTACTGACAAAGGATTACCAGAGTTTCAACGAAAATGATCCCCATGGACGATGCCAACTGTCAGTGATTTAATACTAATCTTACGTATGATTATTTGGATTCGGGGAAACTCTTTAAGACTTGGCTATGACCACACAGAGAAAAGACAGGGATTTTTATATAGGTTTGGACCTTCTCCTGAGAGAATAATAACCATACTTCTTGTGTGGCTATTACTCAGTAAACTGGTTACAATCGGGAAAGAAAGCAATGTGGAATGTCTTGCGCTGTCTCTCTCGATCTGCCTCTTCTTCTCCCTAATGTGAACCTTTATGTAGCTTGCGAAACAACGGCAGTTGTTGTATACCAAAGACATCTTAACGCTTTAGATGATAATCGTCCAATGGGAGTTATTGTTAGAGAGATGTGGTATCTCATTGGCCGTGCGACAGTTATTGTCAAAGAAGAGTTATGTGCAGTTATTCCAGAGAATAAGTGCACATGCTAACCACCTTGTCAGACAGGCCTACGATGTAGTAGGTTGTCGCAGACAAGCCAGATGGAGCTAGGGTAGGCGTAGAAAAATCTTACGACCATAGGGTGGTCGCAAGACAATTTACAACTAAATCATGCTCTTTGGAGAACTTACGATCATGATGTGGTATAGAAGAACTTACGATTATGAAGTGGCTGTAGGAGAGTTTACGACTCAGGAGTGATAGTAAAAGAGCTTATGATTACCCAATGAAATCTCTCTTTTATTGATAAGGGTATACTCAAATAGTATAATGACATAACAATATCATTTATAAGTAAATAATAATGTGAGCATTGTTATATCCTCGTTAAATATGATTCGTGTTAATTTTACACAATAATCGGGTGCCAACTGCTTGCTAAGCTAATATAGCTTGGTAGATACCTACCGAGCTCCATTGGCTCTATAGATATAAGAAAAAGATTAGATTTGTAATAACGAATGTTTAAATGCTGAATATTAAAAAACGTTACTATAATGCTATTTGCATGAACATTCTTTCAACTGCTCTGAGTTGCTATCACAGGTTGTAACCACGATGTGTACAATTGGAGACAGATTCAGCGGATAAACTCCACGTTTCATTGATACTCTGTCGCGCGCGCGCTCTCTCTCTCTGATTGACAATTGGCCGCGCAGCGCACGCGACGCGGGCAAGGAGAGGGACAGGCCACCTCCCCCTCACCTTCGATAAAAGCCAAGCTAGTCCCCCGCACGTTTTGCCCGCTTCACTTCACCCTCACCTCTTCTCGTAAAATCCCAACACACTTGCAAGCACAGGGAGGTCGCTCCGGAGCAGCAAAGCAAGCATGGAGACGGCGAAGAAGAAGGTGGTGTGCGTGACGGGCGCCGGCGGCTTCATCGCGTCGTGGATCGTCAAGCTCCTCCTCGAGCGCGGCTACACTGTCCGCGGCACCGTCCGCGACCCCGGTATACCCGCCCTCCAGCCGCCGTTTGCACATGTAGTGTACTTGATAGTCTCATGGATCCTTATCACATCTGTTGATTAATCTCCCCGTGTTTGCTTGCTCCAAGCCGGAGGAGCCGAGGCATCGTGCCACGCCGCACTTGCCGTGTCTTCAGTTGATCGCCACAGTTCATATACGCTAGCTCATTCTACTACCAAACTAGTGGTAGAAACAAGTATAAGCAGGCAGTACGAATAATTGAAGCAAACGAGGGGAGATTCCCAGCAAGAACTACCTCTAGTAGTATTGGAAGCTTCGTTTGGTTCAACAATCTGCCTGTTTTTGCAAGCGGGAGAAGCGGGGCTTCCGATGAGACGAGGGTGAGTAGTAGTAGTGGCCGACAAACTCTGCCGGCAGCCACGTGTGGGAGGGCTCACCGCTGATCCCATCGATCGCTCTCCCGTTCGTTCTAGAAACTGGGCCAGTTAGTACTACTGACTAGTGGTGATTTGGTTGTGCCGGGGTGATGTTTTAGCGATGGTTTCTGGTTTTTGGCTGAAATTTTACTGTAACTGATTTTTTACTGTAGCTGATTTAGTTTTTAGGCATAAATAAATTTAAAAAAATGTAAAAATAGAAAAAAAATATGTTAGCCCATCACGGACATTACAAAGGAACATGGGAAAAAGAAAATGCAAAAAGCTCAAAATCTAAAAATTCAGAAAAAGACAAATTACTGAATAGTGAAAAAAAAGCTGAAATCAGAAGTTGAAACTGAAAAAAAGCTGAAACGAACGGGTCTTAAGTGTTCGTACCATGTAGGCGCATGTTAGCCAGCCTTATCTTAAATGTTCGTACCATGTAGGGGCATGATAGTCACTTGATTTGGTCGAAATGACTGTTTTGAGTAGGAAAAGTCAATGCTTGTACATGGTTAGAAGATTACTAGCTATCTGATTTGATTTAGCCGGTGGGAGAAGGATGTGGCGTGGAACCGGCAAGAATATTTATTTAGTACTCTAGTCCGGAACACAAGTGCAGAAAGATCCTTAGATTATTTTGACAATTGAGGCGTCGTCCATTTGTTCTCCCTCCTTTTCATATGTTCATCAATGTCTTCTGGCACTTCTGCAATGGCACTTCAGATTTGAACTCTGACTTGTGTTGTAAAAGTCTTAAAGATAGCTATATCAACCGCTTGTCCAAATATTTTTTCAAAATGATGTCACGAAATGAAGTTGGGCTTTGGAGCTGATTAAAATTTATATAATCATGTAAGTGCCAAATTTGGCAACTCTATGCAAATTATTGGTAGTTGTGGAGCATCTGTCACGTTTATTGAATCAAATATGATGTATTTGGTAGGGCTTACTAACCAAACAAATTCACATTGTTTTGGGAAATTAGCATAAACATTGGAATTTCATTGCTTTCTCTGAACTGTAGTGATTACAAACTAATCAGAACTACTCTTACCATCTTTTTTTACTATTAGATAAATTTTGCATAGACAATATTTTACAGCAATAGATGGAATATTTCTGTTATTATACTTTGTAAAAGATCTCACTATATTATGATGGAGACAATCAATTCCCATGGACTAATTTTAATGCACATATAATTTATTTCCATAGACCATAACAACCTAAGCATGGAGAATGCAGAAGAGACATGAAAACTTCTTAGAGGCCACAGATCTTATGCTCCTAATTCTAGATATTTGACAATTCTGTTTTGTACGTGATAATTCCAAGTCGTTGTGTTCTATCACCTTTACATTTGGTAGAGAATAAGCTACTTAAAATTAATTCATTTACTGGTTTCAGCTGATCCAAAGAAGACAGAACATTTACGTGCTCTAGATGGATCTGCTGAGAGGCTGCAGCTATTTAAAGCAGATTTATTAGAAGAAGGGTCCTTTGATGCCGTAGTTGACGGTTGTGAATGTGTATTTCATACAGCTTCTCCTTTCTACAATAACCCAAAAGATCCTCAGGTTTGTATGCTATTCTCAGTTCTTGTTCAATAACTTGCAATTGCATCTGAAGCAAAAGGGGAAAAGTTATTTATTTGTATGACGTTTATAGTCTACTTTTTTGCCATATCATTGCTGCTTCATTTTATTGGGAGTTTCATTTGCATATTGTCCTCCTTTGGCTTCATTTAGTTGAGGCATCCAGGGGATACAAAATTAAATAGTAACGAACTTTAGGACTTGTTTTTCTCCCCCACTGATAAAAATTTCAGGTTGGTTAAAATTACCGTCTTTAACCAATGCTGTACTTTCCAGGCTGAGTTAATTGAACCAGCAGTGAAAGGAACACTGAACGTTCTGGCCTCCTGCAAGAAAGCTTATTCTGTGAAAAGGGTGATTTTAACATCATCAACGGCAGCTGTTGTATTCACTGGAAAACCATTGTCTCCGGATGTTGTGGTTGATGAGACATCATTTTCCATTCCAGAACTTTGTGAAAAAGAAAAGGTACTGCATATTTGTTGCGAAAAGAACATTTGTATCATGTTTTCAACAGTTCATAATTTACTCTCACCCACATTTTCCATGTTTCAACATTAGTACTAATGGATGTATTACTATAGGTATATGCATTTTAAGATAGTATATTCTGTTGGTTAAAATGTGTCAGTTATCCAAGTTTTTTATACATAAATGATCATTTTTCTTTTGGATAAAATACTGGGATTTGTTATGAATAGCGCTTAGGCCAATGGGCTAATATATATACACGTACAAATATGTTATATATACAGAAAACCCCTTATACAACAAGATAATTACACAACTATATAAGATATATCTAACACCCCCTCAAACTTATGGTGGATCAACAACATAAAGTTTGGAGAGTTGAAAACTATACTTGAGCTCGTGCGTGCTTTTGTGAAAAGTCGCTAAGCTGAAGCTCGGAAGACATATCTTCAAGAGCAACAACATGATCCTGCACCTGTGTCTGTATATATGAAGCATTAACACCAATATGCTTTGTAAGCTCATGCCTCACTGGATCTTTAGCAATGCTAATAGCACCTGTACTATCAGACAAAAGAGGAGTCGATGCAGAAACAGAAACACCAAAATCCTTAAGTAACCACCATAGCCAAATAACCTCCGCAATCAACAACGCCATCGCTCGCAACTCGAGCTTCAGCACTCGAACGAGAAACTGCGGCCTGTTTCTTAGTCTTCTAAGTAATCAGAGAGATAGTTCCATGTGAGGCATAGTAAGCAGAGAGAGGCCGGCGATCAGATGGATCACTAGCCTATGTGGCATCAGAATATGCCTAGATCTATAAAGAGCTGGAGCGAGAGAAAAAGAGAAGAAGAGAGATAGTTCCACGAAGGTATCGTAGAACACGAAGAAGATTACTGTAGTGGATCTGAGTGAGCATAAACAAACTGACTCAATATATGCATAGGGTACGAAATGTCAGGACAAGTAACACCAAGATAAACAAGACTCCCAACAAGGTGACGATAGCGAGTAGGATCTGGAAGAGGCTCATCATCAGTGAGACGAAGATAAACATTATGCTCCATAGGAGTCTCAGCTATGTGCTGATCAGTAAGAGAGGCATGCTCAAGAAGATGCTGTATATACTTTTTTTGGGATAAATAGAAACCCTCAGGAGTGGATATAACCTTAATCCCAAGAAAGTAGCGAAGTGGACCCAGATCAGACATGAGAAACTGCTCATGAAGACGCTCCTTGATAAAAATGATGTACTGAGAATAATCTCTAGTAATGATCATATCATCAACATACAAAAGGAGAAGCGTTCGACCACGAGGCGAAGTGTGAATAAAGAGAACAAGATCATGAGCACTGACAGAGAAACTAGCTGCAGTGATAACAGAAGAGAAATGATCAAACCAAACTCGAGGAGCTTGCTTGAGGCTATAGAGAGATCGGCGAAGGCGACAAAACGTACCCTCAAGAATAGAATACCCAAGAGGCGGCTGTATGTAGACCTCCTCACGTAACTCACCATTGATAAAGGCATTCTTGATGTCCAACTGAAAGATAAACCACTAGCGAACAAAGGCTACAACAAGAAGAGTGCGAACAGTGGTTATATGAGCAACATGAGCAAAAGTCTCATCATAGTTATGACCATGTTTCTGCTAAAAACTGCGCACCACAAGACAAGCCTTGTAGCGCTTAAGAGAACCATCAGAGCGGGTCTTAACATTATAAACCCACTTACATGTGATAGGAGTGACACGTGTAGAAAGAGGAGCAAGATCCCACGTGCAAGTACGCTTAAGGGCAGCAATCTCTTCTGCCATCGCATGCTGCCACTCCTGATGAATAACAGCATCACAATAAGAAGTTGATTCGGCAAGAGCAGCGGCGGCAAAACCAAAATGCTCAGGAGGCCGAATAGACTGGCGATCGCGAAGAGCATAGCGAGGAGAGGCCGAAGAGGATGGCCCATCAGAAGAAGAGGGTACATCAGAAGAGTCCTCACCCCGCGGACGACGAGTATAGTAGAGAGAATAAGAAGGAACAAAACCAGGAGTAACCTCAGGAGAGTATGCCAGTGGTGAAGAGGGTGCCGACTGAGAAGGAGGCACTGGAGAGACCAAATGTTGTGGTGGTGGAGTGGCGACTATGGGAGTGGAAGGAAAAGTCAGGAAAAAAGTAGCTTGACAATCTACTGAAGTGGAGGAAGAAGAAGGGCGTGGATAGAAAGGACGAGACTCATCAAAAGTAACGTCCTGAGAAATCCACATCCGTCGGCCAACAGGGTCCCAACAACAATATCCCCTGTGCTCAGCACTGTAGCCCAGAAAAACGCACTCAATAGACTGAGCGGTCAGCTTAGTGCACTCACGAGGTGCAAGAAGAATATAGCACACATCCAAAGAGGCGAAGACTAGAATAATTAGAAGTCTTACCACATAGATGCACGATTGGAATCCCACCTTGAAGAGCAGAGGAGGGCTGAATGTTGATAAAAAAATGGCAGTAGAAACAGCCTCAGCCTAGAAGTGTAGTGGAACACTAGAGGCAAGCATAAGAGCAAGAGTTGTCTCAAGAAGATGGCGATGCTTGCGTTTGGTCACACCATTTTGAGTATGAGCACTGGGACAAGAAAACTGAGAGAGAGTACCCTGCTCAGCAAGAAAACCACGAAGAGCTCCCGATAAGTACACCCCAGCAGAATCGATACGAAAAAGGCGAATGGAAGAGTCAAACTGAGTAAGGACCATGATGGCAAAAGTCTTGTAGATGGATAAAATATCACTATGAGATGACATAAAATATATCCACGTATGCCGAGAAAAATCATCAATAAAAATGATATTATATCGATGATCTCCTTTTGAGACAAAAGGAGCTGGTTCCCATACATCAGAATGAACAAAATCAAAATGACGCTGAGATACTGACTCACTAGAAGGATAGAGGAGTTGAAGCTGTTTGCTAAGCTTACAACCTTAGCAATTGAGAGAAGTATCACCAGACAGACCCTAAAAGGCCACGACGAAGTAAAGAAGACATACGTGACCCACAAAGATGTCCCAAACGATGATGCCACTGAGCAAAAGTGGTTGTGGAGGCTGCAGCAAGTGCGGATGCAATGGTGGAGGCGACCAAACTGACAAGGGCAGCGGAAGGAAGACAAAGTCAGTTAAGCTCCTAGAGCCGTTGGGAATCATGGCGGCGAGGGCCAGTACCAACCAGAGTTCCTATGCGGCGATTCTGAATACAACAAGAATCAGAATCGAGAATGACACGACAACCATGATAAGTGAGCTGGTCGATAGATATGAGCTGCATAGTTAGTTTTGGCATATGAGAAATAGCAGGAACAAGAAAAGATGAATTGAAAAGAGTGTCTCGTCTTGTGACAGAAAGAGATGTACCTTTGCTATTTGAACAATGATAGGAGCAACTAAGGAACTAATGCAAGTGAGTGTAGTAGAATCAGATGTCATATGAAAAGAAGCTCCAGAATCAAGAATCCAAAGTGATGTACCTGAGGAAGGAGTAGAAGGTGGTCTCTCACCTGAACACTGAGTAGCAGAACTAGCAATACCTGACGATGTAGAAGCAACCATGCGACCTAGCAATGTTAGAAATTGCTGAATGTCAGAGGTACCAGAACTCCGCTGAGAGGAGAAACCTCTAGTGCCCCTCGGAGAACGAGCACCACGACGAAAATCCTTCTTCTTGTAGCAAAACTGCTCCACATATCCATCCTTGTTGCAATAGGTGAAGTGGAGTCCCCTACTAACATCAATTGTCACTGGTGGAGGCGCAACCGATGAAGAAGTAACTGGCGACGCAGCAGGAGTAGAACTGAAGAAGCCGCCAAAACCGAAGGAAACGACGATGATGACAGTATTTCTGCACCATGAAGGCGAATCTCCTCAGTATGAATAGCTGTAAGGGCCTCCAACAGAGTCACACAAGGGTGACAAGCCAGCAACTGAGCACGAGTTTGCTCAAACTCTGATTGGAGACGTGTCAAGAAGTCGTAGATGCGATTTAAGCTCCAAGTGAGATCACGACACCGACAAAGACCGACAAAGCGACAAACATCTGGCCCTAAAGAGTCAATCTAACGCTATACCACAGACAGCTGAGCGTAGAACTCGTCTACAGTGGTATCTCCCTGCTACAGCGACTGCTCCTAATGCACAACAGCAATATACAAGGAATCACCAGATGGCTCGTAGTGGGTGCATAGATGCGCCCACATCGCCTGGGCGGAAGCCAAACCAACATCACCAAAGTGAGGTGCATTTCCATCTCGGCAACTGAATAGCAGAAACACGAGCATCCTCATCAATTCATGTCTTGTAAGTAGCATACTGAGAGTGAAAAGTCTTCATGGCAACCTCAAAAGCCTCAGATGCCTTTGCACGAGCATCTTTGGAAGCATCCTACGACAGTACAGGTGCAACAGGAGGAGTGGGACAACACGGATAAGGTAGCTCGCCAGTAAGAACTCCCAAAGACGCTGACCATGCATGTGAAGACGTATGTGCTGAAACTAATCCCGATAATTGAGACCATTGAAGATCACCGAGCAATGAGGAACAGAAACGGAGCCCGCAAAAAGAGGCATTTTTTCTTTTTTTACTTTACTTTACAGTCATCTCAGGCAAAAAGACACAGACCGACCGAATAAAAACACCAACCGAACAATGAGATCGGTCACTTCCACCACCGATCGAGAGAAAGAGAGGGCGGTGAGATCGGGGGAGGCATTGGCGACTGTCGACGGGGGCTGGGCGACTCCGGTGACCTTGGTCTTGGACAGTCGGCGAGAAGCGCCGACCCAATCTCGCCAAAGCTGATGAAGCGCCGATGAAGCACCAACCGGCTGATGAAGCACCGTCCTGATCTTGGACAGTCAGCGACACCCACGAAGAAGAAGCGACGACGCCGCCGCCTCCAACTCAAAGTGCCCGCCTAAGATGGCTTCCGCCTCAGCCGCCGGCGCCAAGGAGCTCTCAGGCGTCAAGCCCCACAAAAACTCCATTGAAAGGAGAAGCCGGCGAGCACGAATTGGATCGGCCACTTCCGACCGAGAGAGAGGGCGGCGACCCCTGGCGGCGGCCTCGGCCAGCGACTCTGGCTCCGGATTACCCAGGCGGTGGCAAGTGACTTCAGCGACCGGCAGCGGATTCTCTCTGAGGCGCCGGATCTGGTCAAAGGCAGCAAATCCGGCGCAGAGGAGGCCGGATTTGGGCGGGAAAGACCGAGGCGTGCATAGCCTGCGACGAAGAGCGGCGATGCGGAAAGCTGGAGAAGAACCAGCGGTGGCAGCAAGCGCGGTGGGGGGGGGCAAGCAAAATCTTAGGTATGACAAAACATTAGGTTTGGCTCTGATATCATATTATGAATAGCATCTGTTTTTATCATGAGGCCAATGGCTAATATATATACATGTATAGGTATGACATATATGCAGAAAATCTCTTATATAATAGGGTAATTACACAGCTATATAAGATATATCTAACAGGATTCATCCAAAATTATGTCCATTGTCTGTGGCACAACGCTTAAATTAGTTGTTCCACCAAGACTCATATTTTGTATCAATAAAACTATATTTCACTTTTACTATCACACCCCTTACGTATGTTTTTCTAGAGGGTGGGGACAATTGGCTAGTGTAGTCATTCTAAGGCTTACAACCCACAAGTCATTGGTTGAAATCCCAGACAATATTAGTGGAAAATCTACACAAATAACCCACCCAACTTATGGTTGGTGAAAATTGAACTCTGGTCATCAGCTAGAGAGACAGGGTACTACACCGCTAGGCTATGCTACGTTTGGCAATCCTTATGTATGTTAATTATGTACGAACTTTGATTGAAGAGCATTTTCAAATAAATGGATTCTCTAGTTTTGTTTATAACTGTATTTTGAAGGTAATGTGCTATCTTTCTTGGCAATAAGGGTTTTGGGTGTGTGTGCTATATTACTGTCTGTGACTGTCAATTCTACTGTGCTCCCCTTTTTGAATCTTTTGTAATAAAATTATCATGGTATACTTGCTTAAGTTAATTGACTTTGTTATAGTCTATAGCCGCCGACCCAGGGCTTAGCCTGCTCGGTTTATGCTAACCGAATCCCTTAAGGATTCTATCCGTTTACAAGTTGGAATAGGAGTACAAGTCCACTTCGGACTCCCTTGTAAACATTAGCTATATATACTGACTTGAGATCCATCAATAAAGGATAAGCAAGAAATTATAAGAGTTTAGTATTAATTACTCTTCCTCGCCCGACGACACCTGGCGCGCGCAACCCGCAGGGACTTGGCCGTCGCCAGCGCCTGGCACATCCTCCGGCGAGTCATCGTTACAACCTGCGATCAAGGGGTTGTGACAACTTGGTATCAGCCATGCCGGGCTCCGACTCCAGCGCCGAGACCAACTCTGTGAGTTCAATGTTCAAGGCACTCCAGGAACAGCTAGCTGATATGAACTCCAAGATCGCCGACTTGACGCGGCAAAGCATTACCACCACCTCCAAGATTGCTGCACTCGAATCAGACCGGGGTTCCTCCTTCGGCGGTCCGGTCTCCCATATTCCGCCGCACCGCCTCCACCGATCCGGCGCATCGCTTTTCCGCGCCGCCCCCACCGACCCAGCGCATCGCCTTTTCCGCGTGCACGCGTGCGCGGCGACATCCACTCACAACCTTCCGATGCCAGCAAGTGAAGCTATGTTCCGCCTTCCTCCGCCCAGACCGCAATTTCTGCAGCATCCACCCGTGTCATCACATACTTCCATGGGCCCGCGTCACCATCACCCAGCCAATTCACAGTACAACGCACCTCGCTATCACAGATTGGAGTTTCCCACCTATGATGGCATCACCGATCCACTCCCGTGGTTGAATCGGTGCGACCAATTCTTCCGGGCCAACGCACAGAGGAAAGTGACAAGGTCTGGCTCGCCGCATATCACCTCACGGGTATCGCACAACAATGGTACTTTCAGTTGGAGCGCGACGATGGCCAGCCAACTTGGGACCAATTCAAAGACCTTTGCCATATGCGGTTTGGACCACCAATTCGCAGCAATCCTTTGGGAGAGTTAACTCGTCTCCGACAGACCGGATCAGTCAGCGACTACCAAACTAGCTTCCTCGCTTTGCTTTGTCGGACTGACCGCCTACTTCCTCTGCAGCAGGTCCAAATCTTCACCGCAGGCCTCGTCGAGCCTATCCGGACAGATGTGGAACTCCAGCAACCACTCAACCTTCAGGTGGCAATGAGTCTCGCTCGTGCTTACGAACACCGTGCCCACATCACAACCAGCACAGCGGCTACACCATCAGCATCACGACCTTGGCGACTACTGCAGCGACCCTCTTCCACACCGGTTCCAGTTACAGGATATTCCCAAGAACCCACCCCACTGGCTCATTCTGCCGGAGGTCGCCCTACAAAACCGTTCCGCCGCCTCACACCAACAGAACTGGCCGACCGCCGTACTAAGGGACTCTGCTACAACTGCGATGACAAATTTCTTCCGGGGCATCGCTGCAAACAACCGTTCCTCACATACATTGATATGAATGAAGACGGCGACGTCGACGAAGACCACCCTGGATTGCATGCCATTGCGACCGAAGACTCTCCACCGGAGATATCCCTCCATGCCGTCTCCGGAGCATCCAATGGGGGTACTATGCAACTGGCGGTCACTATTGGTACGCACTCCTTCGTTGCACTCGTCGACTCTGGCTCAACACAACTTTTTGAGCGAACGGGCTGTCAAGTTGGCTGCACTGCAATTGCTGCCCCGGCAAGGTCTTAACGTCAAAATTGCAAACGGTGAGCACCTGGCTTGCACCGGGTTTTGCAGTTCCTTACAGATCCTGGTAAATCAAACTCCGTTCACCATCCAAGCCTATGGCATCCCATTGGGTGGTTTTGACATCGTCCTGGGAGTACACTGGTTGAAAACACTGGGCCCCATCCTTTGGGATTTCGACGACCTCACTATGGTGCTTTGGCTGGCGGGCCGCCGAGTGCAATGGCAGGGGCTCTCTACTACCCCAACCATACATACTATCATCCAGACCAGCCAAGATTCCTTGCAGCCGCTTACTGGACGAGTTCGCTGACATCCTTGCAGAGCCGCAGGGGCTGCCTCCAGCCCGACCTCAGGACCATCGGATCACTCTTCGTCCAGGAACTACCCCAGTTTCAGTACGGCCTTACCGATATCCACACCACCAGAAAGACGAATTAGAAAGACAATGCAAGGACATGCTCAGCCGAGGGTTGATTCGGCATAGCCATTCATGTTTTTCATCTCCAGTTCTTTTGGTCAAAAAACATGATGGCACTTGGCGATTTTGTGTGGATTATCGGGCCCTCAATGAGTTAACGGTCAAGGACAAATTTCCAATCCCGGTGGTGGATGAGCTATTGGATGAATTGCGTGGAGCTCGTTTCTTTACTAAGCTGGATCTGCGGTCAGGGTACCACCAAGTCCGCATGCACCCCGATGATATCTTCAAGACTGCATTCCGGACTCATGAAGGCCTTTTTGAGTTTGTGGTTATGCCCTTCGGATTGACCAATGCACCGGCCACCTTCCAGGCATTGATGCAAGCAATTCTTCGTCCCTATTTGCGCCTCTTCGTACTTGTGTTTTTTGATGATATATTGATCTACAGCTCCTCCTGGTCTGAACACTTGCAACACATCCGCCTGGTTTTCTTGCTTCTGCGCCAAAACACTCTGTTTCTCAAGAAATCCAAATGCTCCTTTGGCTTGCCTTCGGTCTCCTACTTGGGCCATATCATATCCAACGGACAGGTTGCCATGGATCCATCCAAAGTTCAAGCTATTTCGGATTGGCCACAGCCCAAAACAATCAAAGCTTTACGTGGATTTTTGGGTCTGGCCGGCTATTATCGCAAGTTTATCCAAGATTTTGGCAAGCTTGCAGCCCCTCTGACAACTTTACTGAAGAAAGAGGCATTCGGCTGGTCACCAACCGCGCAACAGGCTTTTGAAACCCTTAAAATGGCTTTATCCGCAGCACCCGTTTTGCACATGCCTGACTTCACCCAGAAATTCGTCGTGGAATGTGATGCTTCCAGCTCAGGCATTGGGGCAGTACTTCATCAAGGCCAAGGACCTATCGCTTTTTTTAGCCGACCGGTGGTTCCACGCCATTCCAAGTTGCCTGCTTATGAACGTGAACTAATTGGTCTAGTCCAAGCTGTCCGACATTGGCGACCATATCTTTGGGGCCGCGCGTTCCTTATTCGCACCGACCACTATAGTTTGAAGTTCCTACTGGACCAGCGGCTGTCCACCATTCCACAACATCACTGGGTAAGCAAACTTTTCGGCTACGATTTCTCCGTCGAATTTCGGCCGGGCCGCCTCAACACCATCGCCGACGCATTATCCAGACGTGATTTCACCCCATCCAGTTTAATGGCCCTATCGTCACCTGCATTTTCCCTCTTCCCGGAACTTCGCAATGAAGTCGTCCAAAACCCGGAATTGCAGCAGCTTCAAACTGATATCACCTCGGGGAAATTAGCCGCACCATGGTCGATCCAAGACGGCCTCATTCTACACTCCGGCCGGGTCTATGTTCCACCATCTTCCGTGTCCCTCCAGCAAATCCTCCATTCCGCGCATGCAGCACACGAAGGCATCCAGAAAACCTTGTGTCGTCTGCGTCAGGACTTTTACGTTCCGGGAGCTAAACGCATTGTGCAGGATTTCGTGAGAACTTGTTCCATTTGCCAACGCAATAAAATTGAACACTTACATCCAGCAGGCCTCCTTCAACCATTGGACGTTCCGACGCAACCATGGTCAGACATTGCGATGGATTTCGTTGAAGGACTTCCACGCGTACATGGTAAATCAGTCATCCTCTCAGTCATTGATCGATTTTCCAAGTACGCCCACTTTATTCCATTGGCCCACCCATATTCCGCTACAACTGTCGCCCGAGTCTTCTTTGATGAGATAGTTCGCCTTCATGGGGTCCCTACTTCAATTGTCAGTGACCGCGACCGGGTCTTCACAAGCAACTTCTGGCAGGATTTGTTCCGACTGGCAGGCGTTCGCCTCCACCTCAGTTCGGCCTATCACCCACAATCCGACGGCCAAACGGAGGCCGTTAACAAGGTCATCGCCATGTATTTGCGTTGTTTAACTGGCGACCGACCTCGGCAGTGGTTGGACTGGCTTCCTTGGGCCGAATATTGCTACAACACATCATTCCACTCAGCCCTCCGTACCACACCCTTCAAGGTAGTCTACGGTCGCGACCCCCCTTCTTTGCGCACTTATGAAAAGGGTGAGGCCGTCGTTCAAGCTGTGGAAGTCTCCCTTTTGGCTCGGGACCAACTCCTAGGTGACATCAGAGATCGGCTCCTTCAAGCCCAGGCATATGCTAAGAAATACTATGACCAACATCACCGCGATATTTCCTTCGAGGTGGGCGAATTGGTTTGGTTGCGCCTTCTACACCGACCGGCGGTCTCCATGGGCATACGCCCCACTAACAAGCTTGGGCCAAAGTACTTTGGCCCCTACAAGGTCACCGAGCGGATTGGTTCGGTTGCCTACCGCTTGGAACTTCCCCCTGGCGCTAAACTTCATGATGTCTTTCACGTCGGATTACTGAAGAAGTTTCAAGGCGCCCCACCACCTTCTCCACCGCCATTACCGCAACTTCACCATGGCCGGGTCCTGCCTACTCCACTCCGGGTGTTGAAATCTGCAAGACGCAATGGACAAAGACCACCTTTTGGTACAATGGATTGGTACCGCTTTGGTGATGCCTCCGGGTGCCACTTTCTCGCCAGATTCTTATCCAATTTCAGCTCATGGACGAAGCGTCGCGAGGACGGGAGAGATGTTATAGTCTATAGCCGCCGACCCAGGGCTTAGCCTGCTCGGTTTATGCTAACCGAATCCCTTAAGGATTCTATCCGTTTACAAGTTGGAATAGGAGTACAAGTCCACTTCGGACTCCCCCCTTGTAAACATTAGCTATATATACAGCTTGAGATCCATCAATAAAGGATAAGCAAGAAATTATAAGAGTTTAGTATTAATTACCTCTTCCCTGCTCCGACGACCCGCTGGCGGCGCGCAACCCGCAGGGACTTGGCCGTCGCCAGCGCCTGGCACATCCTCTGGCGAGTCATCGTTACAACCTGCGATCAAGGGGTTGTGACAGACTTCCTTTGTCTGAATGTACATGTTATCCCTCACTATCGAAGGCTCCAATTAGTATGTTTTCCCTTTTAATTGTTTGATTAGTTTTACCTGCACATCAAAATTTGGGCCAACTCATTGTCTGTATCAGGAATGGTATGTTTTGTCAAAGACCCTGGCAGAGCAGGCAGCATGGAAGTACTCAAAGGACAATGGAATTGACTTGGTCACAATAAACCCAGCTATGGTCATTGGTCCCTTACTGCAGCCCACACTCAACACCAGTTCTCAATTAGTCCTGTATCTAATCAGCGGTATGTAGTTCCAACGAGTAAAATTCTTTACTTGCGTAAATGAATGCTACTTTCTGCTAATGAGTAATGGCTCATGGATTCTGAACTGCGACTTCCATGAAATTTGATGAACACTAGCAACTTCGTGGCCAATTGAAGGTGGATGTGATCCTTTCACAAAAATATAACAAAATAATAACTTCCAGTTTGTACACTGGGAGGCATTAGGGCCGTATTCTCTTATGCACGACAACTAGACATACTTGAGTGCATCGAGTGATTACTTAGCACCGTGTTACTTAATGTTTCCTGAAGAGAATTAACTTCAGTTGTCTAATTCAACATTATCGAAATAAGTAATGTTTCATCGTTCCTACTTTTTGCAGGGTCACCTGTGTATCTTAATTACAGCTTTGGCTGGGTGAATGTGAAGGATGTTGCTCTGGCACACGTCCTTGCATTTGAGGTCCCTTCAGCAAGCGGAAGATATTGCATGGTTGACAGAGTTGTCCACTTCTCGGAAGTTGTCAAAATCATCCATGAAATGTACCCTTCTCTTCCAGTGCCTGAGAAGTAAGTAAATATCTCCTATGTTGTTTGCAATCAATGACGATCTGAGCCCACTCCTTTTGGAGCCATTTTTTATTTTCATCAGTAACACCGCTCTGGAGTTTTAGTGTTTGTTCTTCATTCATATTTATGAATTCCTTCTGATAAATTATCATATCAATCTTGTCACATTACATTTCTCTCCTCCTTTCCCCCTCTCTGCTTTGTCCCATCTATGTCTTAACTAGCCAGTAATACATGACAATACAGAAAACTGTATATTACAATGCATGGTACTAAATTGCATAAAACTTAACATCAAAATTTCATAATTTCATATCAACTTTTCTTTCTTTAAGAAAAACAATTTTATTTTTATGGACAGGTGCGCAGATGACCAGCCATTCTTTCCAACATACCAGGTCTCAAAGGACAAGATAAAGAGCTTGGGGATCGAACTGATCCCATTTGAGACGAGCCTCAGGGAGACCATAGAATGCTTGAAGGAGAAAGGCTTTGTCCGCTTCTAAAGTCATTCTTTCCACCCTCGAATAAACACGAGCAAATTAAACAAGACGGACTACAGAGTAATATTTAGTGTTGAAACATACTAGCAATGCTTGTGCTACCGCCATATTTGGTTTTCGCTTTCGCCTTCTGATGTCAGTGTCACTCAATAAGGTCACATCAGAACATACATACAACCTTTTGTATCCCTCTCTAGTGGTCTTCTAAGAGGTGCTTCATATCTTCCACGCTGAATGATGTGCTTATTATTTGGTGAATTTTGGTTGCTTTCAGCAAGTACATTCCTGATATGCCTGTGATTATTTTACTATTTGGGCACCGAGAGAATTATGGTATTTTTAATAACTGGCTCTCCTGAGAAGAATTGACACGGTTGTGATGCTGTTGGTCAAAGGAGAGGATTGATCAGGAAATTGTATAACTTTTTTTTAAAAAGGGTAGCTGTCACTGACATGCGGCTCAAGTGCAGGTAACCCAATGGTACGATTGCCCAGGTTCATAAGAGTAGCTCTCTGGGTAATTGGAAAAAAAAAAACTAGTTAAAATGCTCCACGACATTTCATTGACACAAATACCCTGTAAACTGAACCCAAATCCAAATAGCCCTGTCATTACTGATTAGGGACTTGATAGTAGTTGGGTAACAATAACACAAATCATTGTGTGCATATACCTTTGTTTTGTAGCTCTTCCAGCAGCTCCATACTAATCTCTTGTACCTATAATAGTAGGAGCATGATCAGTCAAAGTACCGAACCATTTCTGGTATTTTTCTGGCCAATAAGGCCTTTTCCCCTCCTTTTATTTCATCCATATCAAGCATTGTGTTTTGAAGCATTCTACAATCACTGGTATGGAGGTAAAAATCTGAAAAGTAGCAGAAACTGACCATGCTGGATAATACATGCCCATCGTTTCATCAGTGATATCAGTGATAGCTAATCAGCTTTCACCGGTTTTCAGAAATCATGTCCATCGTTTAATCAAGGCCATGCATGACCATCTCCTCGAAATCGGACAATAATAGGAAACAACAATGGAAGTACTTCACCTTGTAATATATAGGATCGTATGGCGCAATCGAGAGGGTGAATGTTTGCCTCGCTTTGGATACCAAAAACAAATCTCAAACTAGAAAAAGCAATCTAAATTACCGGATATATATTTTGACCGCAAGTTGTTTGATCGCTCGCTTGACCTCCTTTGCACGTAGTTGAAATCTTCCTCCACTCGAAAGCGTTGACCGTTCGCTACGACCGCCCTTGCACGTGGTCCAAATCTTTTTCTGCTCAAAAGCTTCAGTTGCTCGAACTCTTCGACCACTCGAACCAGAACACACCGAAGACAACACCTTGCTCTGCTTGGTTGGATTGAGCTCACAACCGAAGATAGCGAGCTCATGACACACAAGATCATTATGTGTTAGCACGCCTTCAAAGACACAAGAAAACGATGCTCAGAAAACATGTCACTGATGCCGACTAACTTTCCTTGCAATCAATCTAATCTATTACTTTAGGATCATGTTCTGTAGCTACAAATCGCCCTCACAGCACCCCTAAAACTCTAGTACAAAAAGCCTCGCAAAACCATAGCTAAACCCTTTGATGCGGAAATGCACGTGTCTTGTACTTTTCCGTTAAATATCTTATTCAACTGGAAAGAATTATTGAGCCGTATGAAATATGGCCAGGTGAACTCATTTCAAACTATACTTAATGTTGTTATTCATAAAGATGAAATACTACATCATGTTATTACTTGGTGTATTCTTAGGTTTGTCAATGGCAAAACAATAGAGATGCAAAAGGAAGCGGATAACCACATTATGTGCCAAAGACATGAAGGAACAAAGCCCATGCGGATGGAGCCAACAAGAACGAAGCACATGTGGTGGTTGGAGCCCATGTGGAAGGGAAAGAAAGCCCATGTGGCGGGAGAGTATAAGGACGGAGCCCAAGAACTTAGAGCACAAGTTTTGGACACTATTTTGAAGCCCAACTCAGACTTCCCACGTGCTCAATCCAATTCCAACTCGGATTCAACTCAGAATTCAATTCGGACTCGGTTCGGGACAGCCTGTCAGGCAGTTACTAAAAAGGTCATAACTTTCACAAACGGAGTCCGATTCAGACGTTCTTGTACTTGTTGGAAAGATATTTTCAAGGGCTACGCAATGGATCTGGCCCCAGCATCAAATTTGTCACGGATCAAAAGTTATGACCGAAACAATATGACGGCTGTAAAATCTAGTTTCCTTTTTTAAGAGTTCGTATCTAAAACCATATAGGGTTGAGTTGTACTAGGTTTGGGGGACTCTATGCACGTCCCAAGAGGCTATATAAGCCCTGTATTGGCAACCTTAGAGGGGACCAAGTTTTATGCATCAGATTGAAACATAGCTATTGCTTGTTCTTTCAACACCAGAGTTCATGCGAGGACTTTGAGAGAGAACTAGGCGATCCATTGTTCGTTCGCAACTCAAGGTCAAGCCGTCGTTCCATTGGGAATTGGGGACTTGGCGTTAAGTCGCTTGTGGTCGTGCGGCGACAACTATCCGGTGTGTTTTGGGCGTATTCCGAAGAGTTGAGGGTTCGTGCATGGGCACGAGTGTTCACCTAGCGACCTCGTCTACATCACATCAACTATCCACGGTTCCTCATCGAGAAGATCGGGACCCATCCCGTATCATATGGTATCGATTCTAGGTTTACTCGGTGAGAACTTCTTTACCCGTAGTTAGATTCGCTTTTTCTGTCCTATCTTCCATTAAACCGAAAATTGCAATACCAAAACCGTAGTTTAATCTGTTTAGTTCTTGTGCGTTTTGTTAAGTTTTCGTCCATTAGAGTTTTGTTTTCGTGTTGATCCGTGTGTTTCCTTCGCGTAGCTTGATCTTTGTGTCCACATAAACCCTACAAAATTGTTGATTGAATTCCTCAATTAGCAACAAAAAAAAGTAAATTGCATTTACTTTTGAATCCTAAATTCCTTGCTGTCCACATTGCTCTCGAGAGATCCATCCAAATTCTCTTTGGGGGAGAGTTTGAGATAGTATTCACTTCCTTCAAAACCGAAAGTTTGCTGCGGTTTGGCTTGAAAGAAACAAATCACTACTTGTGCCAAACCCTAGCTGACCGAAAAGAAAGAATTGCTACAGTTGAGCTTCACTTATATCTTTTCATCAATTGAGACTAGCTTTTGATATTGCTGTTAGGGCTGTTCTTGAGTATTATTTACACTTGCTGAATTCTTGAATTTGTGCAAAGGGAAGAAAACAGTAGTTTGGCCAAAAAAAAAGAGAAAAGAAAACAAAAGAAGAAAGCCTGAAAGTTTCCTGCGATTTGATCAAGAAACAGTGAAAATAGAAAGTGTTGGCCAAAACTCTGTAAAAAAACCCTAGTTCATATTTTCAGCTTGTGCACTTATTCTCATAGAGCAATCTTGTGCCCTTACATTCATAACTATTGCAATTGGCTAGCGTCTCTCCTTGTACTTAGTGCAAAACGAGCTAGTTATTCATCTTTCAGATTGCCTCTTTCTAGCTCATTTCCTTTGTTTGCATTAAGTCCCATTTATCGTTGCGTGTGCGTTCATACTTTTCGCTTTAACCAATTGGAACAGCACATAGGCAAATACTCTAGCTTGGATCATTACTTAGCTTTACAATACCTTGAATATCAGATTGTATAGGTTATACACATACCTGTCCAAGCTCCACCTACACCTGTTTGTGTACTCCCTTGCTCTTGGTTACGCTCATACATTACCGGGTTGAGGTCGTTCGCTGTCCCAAGTGTCGATTTGACGTCCTTGATTCACTTTGGAACGGTAAGCTTACCTTGTTTTCGTGATGATAAGTTGCAAGCATAGAGAGAGCTTTTGTTTTACTAACCCAGATGTAACCTCATTTCTTGTTTGAGAGTTGTTTCCATGTCAGGTCACGAGAAGGATCCACCTAATCCGGACGCGTCGGTTACGTGGACCGAGTACACTCGATTGCACGAAATGCTACAACAACAACTTCTTGATGGTAACACTAGCGTGCGCAATGAGCTCGGGAAAGTTCACACAGACTGAACCACCTCGGGAAGGAGGTTTCAACAATTGCATACGACCATGAATAATAACTTTTGGAGCTGCGTGCCATGTTCGCACACCACATTCTACGTGGGAGCGCTGCTAATGACACAAGTGTGCACGGTACTCCAAAACTACATATAGCTACCGAGATACACCACAACCCATATGAGGAAGAGAGCCACATAGCCAAATTGAGTGAGAGTGATAAAAGAGTGAGTTGTGTGATTCCACCATATGTGAGGTTGAGAGCATCCAAATTGAAAGTGTTAGAGGGACACCAAAAGAAAAGCGAGAAGAAGAAGATAGACAAAGGGAGGATGAATCAAACTAACATATTACTATCTACTTCTAGTGTTGTTTCTCATATTGTGCAGTTGACATTAAAGATGAAGAATTGAACATTCAACAACCGACACCTTTGGAGGCAAATGAGGAGGAGATAACTACGGGACGGGATGAAGTACTGCTGTCCCATGGGTGCATCCCGATAATTTTAAACCCCACACCTACATCATCCGAGGAGGACGATAAAGGTAACAATAGTGGTGCCAAATTTAATTATGCAAAGGTGAGTAATTGTGAGAACTCATATGATCAACCGAACACTCCATGTTCAAATTTCAATGCTTAATTTACATAATGTGGAATTGATTACTTACAAAGAAGTTCTTACTAGAATATCTCCTAATGATTCTTTATGCTATATCATGTTTAACACTCCTAGCGAGCTATCTAGTGTGATTAATAAGGTTGCTGAAATTTCATGTTCAAAATCACTAGTTAGTACCCATGCCTACACGTATAAGTTCAATTTGATTGGAGATTATGGTGTAGATGACAAATTTTATGTTCATAGAATTTGCATTATATGTGATAAACTTCTTGACTTGAAATTACAAATTGTGGATAAACAATCTTTTGCGCCATGTTATGATCATGATGAGATACATTTAAACAATAGTACGTCATTGTTTAGAAAGATTTCACAAATCTAGTTGTTCGATTCTTGGTGTACAATCATGTAAAAATAATCAGAGTAGCGCAGCTGAAGCATGGAAAGCACTCCACATTTTCTTTCCCATGTCAGCACATTTAAATCTGATTTTGCCCATTAAGGATCTGTCCATGTGCTTAGAAAAGTCGAGGACGACTTTATTTTATGGGAGGGAGAATGATGTGAAAAACAATATTGCAATGCATACATCTTTTAGTCATTGCTATATTCATCGGTTTGGGCAAAATAGTGAGAATGCCACAACAATTGACTCTTACATATACTGCATATGTGTTATTCTTTTCGTTTACTACACCTTCAAAATTTTATGATGAGATAAGCCGAAGAAATATTGATGACGAATATATATACCATGCATACACGTTGTATCCTTTGTTTAACACAATTTCAGGCTATCAAAAGCCGAGGACGGCTTTTCTTGAAGAAGGGGAGGATGATGCGGAAATGCACGTGTCTTGTACTTTTCCGTTAAATATCTTATTCAACTGGAAAGAATTATTGAGACGCATGAAATATGGCCAGGTGAACTCATTTCAAACTATACTTAATGTTGTCATTCATAAAGATGAAATACTACATCATGTTATTACTTGGTGTATTCTTAGGTTTGTCAATGGCAAAACAATAGAGATGCAAAAGGAAGCGGATAACCACATTATGTGCCAAAGACATGAAGGAACAAAGCCCATGCGGATGGAGCCAACAAGAACGAAGCACATGTGGCTGGTTGGAGCCCATGTGGAAGGGGGAAAGAAAGCCCATGTGGCGGGAGAGTATAAGGACGGAGCCCAAGAACTTAGAGCACAAGTTTTGGACACTATTTTGAAGCCCAACTCAGACTTCCCACGTGCTCAATCCAATTCCAACTCGGATTCAACTCAGAATTCAATTCGGACTCGGTTCGGGACAGCCTGTCAGGCAGTTACTAAAAAGGTCATAACTTTCACAAACGGAGTCCGATTCAGACGTTCTTGTACTTGTTGGAAAGATATTTTCAAGGGCTATGCAATGGATCTGGCCCCAGCATCAAATTCGTCACAGATCAAAAGTTATGACCGAAACAATATGACGGCTGTAAAATCTAGTTTCCTTTTTTAAGAGTTCGTATCTAAAACCATATAGGGTTGAGTTGTACTAGGTTTGGGGGACTCTATGCACGTCCCAAGAGGCTATATAAGCCCTGTATTGGCAACCTTAGAGGGGACCAAGTTTTATGCATCAGATTGAAACATAGCTATTGCTTGTTCTTTCAACACCAGAGTTCATGCGAGGACTTTGAGAGAGAACTAGGCGATCCATTGTTCGTTCTGCAACTCAAGGTCAAGCCGTCGTTCCATTGGGAATTGGGGACTTGTCGTTCGTCGCTTGTGGTCGTGCGACGACAACTATCCGGTGTGTTTTGGGCGTATTCCGAAGAGTTGAGGGTTCGTGCATGGGCACGAGTGTTCAGCTAGCGACCTCGTCTACATCACATCAACTATCCACGGTTCCTCACTGAGAAGATCGGGACCCATCCCCGTATCACCCTTAGCCTCTCCCTTTGCTTTTATATGCTAGAGCTCTAAATCGTGTTCGACTCAAAAATGAACACGAAATCTTATCTCTTTCTCAAATCAGGCCCTTTCAAACATGGGTTTTCCAATATCTCTAATCCTTCCTGTTACGGATTCTTTCCATAACGTGTCCAATCTCACCACATGACGAAGCTTTCAGGACAGCACCTTATGTATCTTCATCATGCATCATCATCACGTGTTGAAGCCTCTGGGACCGCACCACGCGTATCTCCTCCACGCATTATCACCTTTGATCTCTATGTGCTCCAACATGATTCTGACCACCTCACGTGACATCCTCGATCGCCTAGACTTCAGACTTCCCCATCCTAGTCTCGATCCTCCTCATCACCGACCATGATTGTCTCCACACCAACCTGCACATCAAAGACCAAAGACATCAGCACACACATATAACACACTCTAGTCTATCCATAGACAAGAACCAAAACATCTACAATACCAACCAGGTTGCCCACGACTACAAATTCCATCGCTATTCAGAAATCAACCTCAAACTACTCATTACGACCGCTAGCTCATCGAGTACTCGAAAACCACAAGTACTCAGGAAATACCATCACTCTGCACAAAACACTCGGGAATAACAAGCATCGCTACCGACCACAAAACCATTGAGTACTGACTACCGAGTACCAATCACGTACCGCAAGTCTCCGACAACCGATTGCAACACATACGACAACTGATTGCTGACCACAATCGTGAAAACTAAACTATCGTTTGCTGAGTCCTTTCGACTACCAAGTATCAATCGCTTCCAACCTCTGAGTACCAAGTACTCTGACTCCCAAGCATCGATCACTTCCATCTTCGAGTATATCGCATCGAAAATCGACTTGGCATCGTATCAACGACCGCTCAATAAGACCATCAAGTTCCGAGACCATCTGACCACCGAGTACTTCCATCTTCCGAGTACCGAATCCTTCAAGTACTGTTCCTTGATCACCGACCACCATGCACTAGCCAGTCATATCGCTAGCCTAACACGAGTACTCGAAGTACTCAAAGATAGCAAGAATTGGAGCACTCGTATTGACCATGAAGTCTAAGAGTACCTACAATGAATCTTACGGCAACCGATCACAAAGCCTTCGACTACCGATCGTGAGGTCTACAAAAATTGATGGAAAAATCTAAGACATTGGTAGTGGACCGTAAAATCTACGAGTACCGATCACAAAGTCATCGACTATTGAGTACCGGCCAGTAAACTCCATGACTATCGAGTACCGATCAGTAAAGTCCATGACTATCGAGTATCAACCAGATACTATAGCTACGATCATCGACTAGTTACTGTAGAAGACGAGCTTACAACCTCTGACCGGTTCACTGTTGCATATGACCGGTTCTCGTGATGGCAATGGGTACCCGAAACCCGATACACGGTGGGTTTTTACTCTATTAGGGTATGGGTCTAGGGCAATTTTCTAACCCATGTGTCTCTTAATGGGCAGAAAGCCCAACCCATTGGGTCTGCCGGGTTCGGGTACGTTCCTATAGTACCCGAACCCGTAAACCCATAGGTAATATAAACCCGGTCATCCCAACAAACCAGCCCATACCTCGGCCCACAATTACCCCAAAACTTCTCCAGCCGACCTAGCCCAACTAGTGCATATAAAAGACGATGGCCCTCAAGCCCTAACCCTAGCTCACTCTCTCATGTCGTTGCTTGTTTCATGCATATTAGCATATAAATTGAACTTATTATTGACTTGCTAAGCACCGCATTATCTCGCAACTGCACCATTTGTTATCGGCACGGCGACCCGTGGGTACTCGTCACCCGAGTGGGCATGGGTCTAGGCAAAAATCTGCACCCATCAACGGGCATGGGCTTTTTAGCGGGCGCATCCAACTTTCACGGACACGGGTTTGAGATGGCAAAACCCAGCGGGTTTGTGCTGTGCCATCTCTAACCGGTTCCTTGTAGCATATTTGGTTACTATGCTTATGACCGGTTGATTGGTAACTTCAACCAAAACATTGTGGCTATAGTCGTATGCTCTCTGACTCTGGGGTCTTCAACTTGAGGCCTTCGACTGCTCAGTGCTCAAAATCTTCGACCACACTGCTCGAATCCTAAGCGTTACTACTCGTGGCTTTGATACCGCTCAAATGCCATCCGATTCTCCAATGCCACTTTGATACTGTCCAATACTTCTATGGCACTCGAACGCCGTTCGATGCTCCCATGCCACTTGAACGCCGACCGATACTCCAATGGCACTCGAACACTGTACGATCCTCCGGCGCTATTTGAACGATGTCCTATCCTCTGATGCCACTCAAACGCCTCCGATACTATGATGCCACTCGAACGCCATCTGATACACCAATGCCACTCGAACGCCGTCTGATACCACTAGGAGCCAATCGAAACCACTTGGAGTCGATCAAAACTACTTGGACTAGACCAAAACCACTCGGAGCTGACCAAAACCACTTGGACTAGACCAAAACCACTCGAACCTGACCGAAACCATTCGAACTTGGACAAAACCACTCGGACCGACCGACATTTGATGAGGTCGTTCTGCCACGATTGAAGTACCGTGATCATAAAGCCGTGGTTGAAGTCTGCTGATCGGAGAAAGGGGTTCGGACCACCGATAACCAAATGTGGTCGAAACCTAACATGGTTGAAATATGTAGTGCTCGACTTACCATAGTCGAAATGCTTCACTACTATAGAAATCATTATCACAGACGGTTTTTTTAACCGTTTGAATTTATGGGTCAGTGATAATAGAAGGTTATCGCAGATGGTTTGTGAGCAGTCTGTGATAAATACAATATAACGGTTTGTAACTATAACCGTCTGTGAAAAACACTATCACAGACAGCTCTATATATAGAGCTATCTATGATGTTCTTCACATACGGTTTATACTACAAAACCGTCTGTAATAGTTCATTCTATACCTAAAATTTTTTCTATTTTTGAATTAGCCTTAGAAAATATTAGCTATGTCATTTGAAAATAAGCAAATACGATAGGAAAAATAGCAAAGAACATTCTATTTATATTACAATCCACCATTACAATATCACAATATTACAATCCACCATTAAAATATCATAAGATTACAATCCACCATTACAATACTACAATATTACAATCCACCATTACAATATCACAAGATTACAATCCACCATTACAATACACAAGATTACAATCCACAATTACAATATCACAAGCTATGCCTCACTGTAAGTAGAAAAAACAATGGAGGGAGAAAACTTTAAACGCTACAAAATAACAACACAAAGTTACAGAATCAAATATTAGAAAGAAACAATGGAGAGAGCCTTAACCACAAAGAGATCGATTGAGGAGGAGACAGTAAGGAGCCTATGGAGATTTTGAGCGCATAAAAGGTAAGGGATGGGTTCAGGTGAGTATTTATAGGGGAGGGAGAAGTGGGACGATCTGTGGGGTGTGGGTTGGTCGGTTTCTATTGGTTGGAATTGATTTGGAGAGGATTGACGAGCCTAGCTGTTAGAATTTATCTTGATAAGAACCATCTGTAAAATCATCACAGACAATTCTTATTAAGAACCGTCTGTGATATTGGCTATATATATACCGATGCAATATAAACAACTAGTCTCAAAATATAAAATAATAAAGTTCTGTATGGCTTATATATACTCATTTGAAAGGTATCGACGAGATCTACAACTTTGCAGTTGAAACAAACCACAAATTCTGAAGGGAAGATCAAAAATTTTGGCAAAAACAGAAATCAGAAAATTTTCGATGCAAATTTGAGGCTAAAGATGACCGATTTTGGGGGTCTTCGAGAGCGACCGGCATAAGCCGTCGTTTTTTAGATCGGACTCGTCGTTAGCTTTCCAATGAGTACAAAAACGTCAAAAAACGGACACCGTATGCAAAAGTTATGCTCGTTTATCAAGGTGTGTCAAAGCAGAATCCTACTCGAACTCAAACGGAAAATTATGAAATTTTAGAGGTGTGTGGGGCGGAAAACATATCACAGATGGTTCTTATTTAAGAACCGTCTGTGATATTCCACAATATCACAGATGGTTCTTAAATAAAAACCGTCTGTGATATGTTTTCTACCCCCACACACTTCTAAAATTTCTTATTTAAAAACCGTCTGTGATGTGGCTATATCACAGACGGTCTGTGTTGTGTTTTCCGCCTCACACACCTCTAAAATTTCTTATTTAAGAACCGTCTATGATGTGGCCATATCACAGACGGTTCTTATTTAAGAACCGTCTGTGATATTCCGCAATATCATAGACGGTTCTTAATAAGAATGTCTGTAATAGTGTCACAGACGGTTCTTATCAAGAATCGTCTGTGATTGCATTTAATATATGCGATTTTTATGAACCGTCTGTGATGAGGCGTCTAATATAAACCTTTTTGTAATAGTGTGTAGTCAAATCCTTACATGGTCGATGTCTGCCGATCAGACAAAGCCGTTCGGACCATCGACTATCAAACATGGTCAAAGCTACTTGTAGTCGAAGAGCCGTGGTCGACATGTGTTGTTCAATTGCCATGGTCGTAATGCTGCCCTGAAAACTCCAGCAACACAAGCACATCAACCAGAATTTTTACAGATACAAATTCCAATAAAACTAAATATCAACTATTCATCGTCAACAATATGCACAACCATCACATGATCTCACAGAATCACCACGGTGGAAGAAGTACAGCAACTTAGAATTCAAAACGGTGGAAGAAGTACAGCAACTTGAATTCAAAACGGTGTAACGCTAGACACAAATTCACTGCCGAGCTGGGAATTGGGCCGTGCCGTGCCGGCACGGCCCAAGCCCACCGTGCTTCGTGCCGGTTCGTGCCGTGCCGGCTCGGCCGAGTCATCCCACCGTGCCGTGCCGTGCCGGCCCGCCTCACCTCCGGCCAGGCCCAAGCACGGCCCGAAGCCCGCCGTGCCGGCGTTCGTGCCGTGCCAGCCCAAGCCCAGCCCAAAGTAACTATGCACGACAAAAGCGGCGCGACTATTGTGGCGAGTGGCGACGCCCGTCATCTTACTTTCTCTCGTACCCGTCTCGTTGAAAATTAATTGAAGTTGAATTAATTGTATGAAAACATCGGCACGCAATGGCGTAAATATTTCGGGAAAAGTGTAATTGCATTGATATTTTAAAATACAATGTTACTGCCTCATTAAAAACCTTACACCCCAGAGTGGGGTTTCCCGAGTAAGGAAAAGAGTACAGTAACAATACATGTACATACAAACTATAACAACATAGTACATTATAGCTACTCATCAATGTCTAGATCGTTCATGCGTTCAAGATCAGCGTACGCCTGCACGATTTCAGGATCCTCCAATTGATGTTGTTGCCGTTCTTTAGCTAATTCCCAGTCTTTGGCACATGTGATTGCCTCCACCATCCTAGGCGTGAGGGATGATCTTCTTTCTTCGATTATTCTTCCCACCGAATTGAACGTTGCTTCGAGAGAGCGGTGGACACGGCACGGAGAACATCCCGTGCGAAATGTGACAGCACGGGAAATATCCGCTTGTTGTTCTTCCACCACTCGAGCAAGTCTATCTTTCCTCCACCAGTAAGATCAGGATCAACATTTGCAAAATCATGCTCTAAGTAGTGGTTCAGCTCCGAGGTAGAATTCCACGTAGAGGTTGCCTGAGACTGAGAGGGCGAAGAAGTAGACTTGCCCTTTAACTTCTTCCATAAGTGTGATGTTAAACTTGTCTTTCCTTGGTGGGTCTGCTGTGAGGCCTCCGATCTTCCACTGCTGCCAAACTTGTTATGATACATTTGGAAAACACGAAAAAGCTCCTTTTTGACATGTGCGAAGGCTTCCGAATAATCTAGGCCAAAGCATTCACCTATTCCTTCCATAGCAATCTGTAAACCTGCCAACTTTTTTGTAGGATCGAAAATAATAGCAAAACAATACAAGTGTGAAATAGAACCAAAATATTTAATAAATTTTTGTTCCATTGCTACGACAGCTTGGCTTAAATGGGGATCCTCCCTAAATTTGACAATGTTGTCTGCAATTAACCAAATGAACTCTATAACTAAGCAGGAGGTAGGATAATACACACCAGATAGAACCTTTGTGGCTTTATAAAAAGGTTTTAAAAACTCTCGAAAATGACTAGCAATCTGCCAATCTGAATTAGTAACTAACAATCCAATATTTTGACAGTTAGCATTAACAAAAACGGATATAATACTTTCGTACCCTTGCAACTTCTTTAACATAATATATGTTGAGTTCCACCTCACTTTCATGTCAAGACCAAATTTTCTTGGCTCTTTCCCATTGGCTGTGCAGTACTCCGCGAACCTAGCTAGCACTTGTGGGGAACTTGTGAGGTAACGTATGGCATCACGGATAGTATTCAAATATGAGCTAATTACATGCATACCGTCTTGAACAACAAGATTCAAGATGTGGCATACACATCTCTGGTGGAGGATATAACCACCAATATATGTTTGCAATATTGGGGTGAGGATGTTCATAGCCGTTGTATTTATGGATGCGTTATCAAGAGTTATAGATGCAATTTTATTATTTATTTTAAAATCATCAAGTACATGTAGTATACGCCAAAGAATGGCCTCTCCTGTGTGTGATTCATTTATTAATTTAAATCCTATTACTCTCTTATTTAACTTGTAATTATTGTCTAAATAATGGGCTACAACACTAAGGTATGAACTTCTCTCGTGAGATGATGTCCAAATATCTGAAGTTATAGCAAAAGAAAACTCAACTTGTTGAAATTGTTCTTTCAGTTCTGCTAATTCATTTTTATATAATCGTAAAATATCGATGTTGTAGTTTTCCTACTAACATGTTGATCTTGTAGGCAAAACCGCGCTGAATCATTCTTTCAAACGCGCGACTTTCGCCCATCCTAATGGGTTGATCTTACGAAACAATATATCTAGCAATTTCTTCACGAGGCGAAAGCGGTCGTATACCCAAGTACTTACAGCATCCATCACCGCGAAGTTCGGTTGTGTTTGTACTCCTCCTCCTCCCCTCGGCCTGTGTCGCCATCTTGCGTAAGCATGCTTTATAATGTCGGTTCGGTGTCCTGTACCTACACCGCATCTGGCAGATTAATTTAGCATTGCAATAATTACAAGTTGCAATTTCTACCATTTCACCATCACGGTTTCTTGACTCGGTCATGTGCTTCAAAGCAAGTCGCCTTCGTCCGCATCCTTGATGTTGTCGTCCGCGGGCTGGCGAGAGATCTCTGGACTCTCCATTGACCCCGGACCGTATTGATAATCTTCGAAGCCTTGTGTACCGTCCATATGACGGTCATCCATGCCGTAGTCGTCCATGCTTGGCGAGAGCTGACGAGGATCAACAGGAGTCGGAGCCGGAGGACTAGGAGAGCGACGGCGGGAGCTTACACTAAGTCGCCCTGCCGTCTTCTTCGTGTTTCGACTCCTTGGCATACTGCTTGATTGCTCCCTGGTGCTGCGGCTTCTTGGTAACATGGTGATTAGTTAATAAATAAGAAGTATAAATACAGTAAATGTGCTTGTGAAATGATAAGTAACAAATAAATAATTAATGAGTACAAATACAGAAAATATAGGAAAAATTAACGCGAATAAATAAATAATAAATATAAGTACAAATGAGTATAAATAATGAGCACAAATAAATAAATAATAAATATAAGTACAAATGAGTATAAATAATGAGCACAAATAAATAAATAATAAGTACAAATGAGTATAAATAAATAAGTCAGAGCGGAGTATAAGCGGAGGGAGCGGAGGAAATTGCAGAGCGGAGGAAATTCACAGAGCAGAGGAGTGGAGGGAAATTGCAAAGCGAGAGGAAATTCACAGAGCGGAGGAAATTCACAGAGCAAAGGGAGTGGAGGAAATTGCAGAGCGGAGAGAGTAGATTTATAAGCGTTATCTTACGAGCGTTGTGCCACGTCTATCAACGTTCACTAACGTAAACTTCCGGAAGAAGAACGTTATAAGTCGAGCACGAATGATGAGTGACTAAAGTTTAGAGAGCGTTGTCTATGCTTTTACTTTAGATATATGGATTTCATTCTCTCTGCCGGGTGGCTCCGACCCTCCCGCGATGACACGTGGCCGCTCATACCCAAAAATCCCGCCCAGGCGCCGGCCCGCCCCTCCTCTACGTTGACGCGTGGCCTCCCGCCAAATTCCGCCGGGCGCGGTCCCCACGCCCCTCCCGCTGGACGCGTGGCCTCCGCCCAAAATCCGCGCCGCTGCCCCCCCCCCTCGGTACTCACGCGCGTGGCGCGGCTCCCACGACCCCACCCCACTCCCACCTGGCGGCCCCCTCCCCGCTGCCACTCCCACGCGCGGCCCCCTCCTCTCCTCCTCACTCTTCGGCCTCTCCGCCGCCTCCCCCGCTCCCCTCCTCCCGCCGCCGCCCCCCGCTCCTCCTCCCCGCGGTCCCCCTCCTCCCCGCCGCCCTCCTCCAGATCCCCGCCGCCCGCCCCCACCCCGCCGCCCCCCTCCCTCCCCGCCGCCTTCTTCCTCCTCTCCCGCCGCCTCCTCCTTCCCCTCCCCGCGGCCCCTCCTCTCAGATCCTCGCCCCCCCCCGCCGCCTCCCCTCCTCCCCCCCCGCCGCCTTCTTCCTCCCCCCCCGCGGCCCCTCCTCTCCTCCCCTCCCCGCCGCCTTCTTCCTCCCTCCCCGGCGGCCCCTCCTCTCCAGATCCCCGCCCCACCCCCGCCTCCCTCCTCCCCCTCCCCGTGCCCCTCCTCCCGGCTCCCCCCCGCCGCCTTCTTCCTCCCCTCCCCGGCCCTCCTCTCCAGATCCCCGCCCCACCCCGCCGCTCCCTCTTCCCCTCCCCCCGCCGCCGCCTCCTCCGGCTCCGTGCTCAACTGCGCGAGGTACGCACGCCTTCTTCCTCCGTGCTCGTACATTTCAATTCAAGGCGTGTAATGCGTGTAATTTTTTTTTTGGTTGCTGGTTGGGGGCGTCGGCACGCCGTGGAGGAGGTCGTCAACTTCTTGGCGGAGGCGCGGAGCTCGTCGACGTGGAGGTGTAATGCAGCAGGAAGGGCGTGCCGAGGCGCCGCGCCGAGGGACGCGGCGGTGGGGTTTCGGCTCTAAGCTCGGGTATGCTCCTTTCCTTCCTCTACTCCTCTCTGCGTATGCGTGTGTGTGATTGTGATTTCTTGTGGATTGGGATGGCGACGGAGGTCGGGAGGCGGGGACGCGGGGGAGAGCCGAGGCGGGGGCGCGGCGCGGGAGCCGGGAGGCGAGGGCGGGGCGGGCGCGAGGAGCCGGGAGGCCGAGGCGGTGGCGTGCCGCCGGAGCCCGCCGTGCGCCTACCGTGCGCATTTCGAGGCCCGGCACGGCCCACCCGTTCGTGCCGTGCCGGCACGGCCCGCCACGTGTCGGGCCGTGCCGTGTTTGGGCCGGGCCGTCCCGGCCGTGCTTCGGGCTGGCCCAATGAAGCCCGGCCCAAGTCCCAGCTCTATCAAGCACCACAGTTCAAAGGATCCCAATCAGCACCAATACAATAAGAAATAAAGAAATAATAAATAAATAAATACGATCATATAAAAAAGTGGGAGACCTAGAGTAGTATAAGACGGAGAAAATCTAAAACGTAGAAGTGCGTAGTTCAAGCTGGCACTCCAGATGAATACAGGGCATGGGCATCCATAAATGGCCAGTTGTAACCAAAACTTAGAGTCTTTATAACAGTCACGTCATTTAAAAAAAATTAAAAAATGACGCTTTCATCTTTTTTGTTTTTTTGACTCACTGACACTTGCATTTTATTAGGAGTGCGACTGACATGGAACTTGCATTTTATTAGGAGTGCGACTGACATGGAACTTGCATTTTATTAGGAGTGCAACGGACATGGAAAGAATGATATGACCAAAAGTAGGTTATTATGAGTACCATACATTTAAGTTTTTTAAGCTTTAACTATTAATATATGTTATAGTAATATATTAACTACGTAAAAATAATATCATTAGATTTATCTTATAAAATTTTTTATAATATATATTTTTTATTATTTTTATTAGTATATTATGATAATAAATTATAGTCAAAGTCTTGTACGAAAGATCTAAAAATAAAAAATAATCTATATTTATGAACGGAGAGAGAACATAGTAAGATCAATCTATCTCTATGATTGATTACGATAAATCTATCTTTATGATTGATTACAAGTTTACAACTGACAAAGATGAGTCCATGAAAATCATTTCCCCATCGTTGGAACTGAAACCACGGGTGCATATAAAAGATGCAGAGAATGGAGAAGAGATACTAACTTGCTGCAAGCTTGCTAACAACTTGCAGCTAACAAAATCCAAACGAGACTAAAAAACTAACAAAAAAAGAGCCAAAGTCAAGCCGTCACAAGAACTTTCCTCTATTTTAGTAAAAAAAGGAAGGAGAGAGAGGGGGAGTGGGGAGGAACACTCGTCTGGTCGTGCACTCGGCATCAAGCCTTCACCAGTGTACACATCTGAAAGGATCGTCAAGCCGGGAAGAGATTTTGTTGGCAATCACGGCTCACCAAAATGATAGAAGCGTACTACTGTTGGGCAGCTCATCTATACTTACACATAGTACATTTCTCGGTGCGTCGTATATTATTATTATTCTAAATTCCACTGGTAAAGTAATAACGTCGGATTTGGCACGTACTATGCGAGCGACGCGAGGTGCTGCAGCGCCCGGGGCACGGGCGGCACGTGACGTCGACGACGCCCTCCAGCCCCTGCACGACCTGCGCCATGGTCGGCCGGTGCTCCTCCTGGTCCTGGATGCACCAGCACGCCACCCTGCACGCGCGTTCGAGCTCCTCGTCCCTCACGTCGCCGCGCAGCCGAGTGTCCGCCACGGCGGCCACGTCCCCCTCCGCCACCTTCCCCGCGGCCCAAACGGGGAAGAACAACGGCCCACGCGGCCCCGCCAACGCCTCCGCGTCGCTGGCCTTGCTGTCCCCGCCGGAGCTTGATCCCTCGGCGTTGCGCCGCCCCGAGATGAGCTCGAAGAGCAACATCCCGAAGCTGTACACGTCCGCCTTGGCGCTGATGGGCAGCCCGGAGATCCACTCCGGCGCGAGGTACCCAATGGTGCCCCGCATCGTCGTGAGGGCCCGGCTGAAGTCCCTCCCCACCAGCTTCGCCATCCCGAAGTCGCCGATCTTCGGGCACAGGTCCCCGTCGAGCAGTATGTTCTCCGGCTTGATGTCGCAGTGTATGATGCACTCGCGGCAGCCCTCGTGCAGGTAGGCCAGCCCTCTCGCGACGCCGACCATGATGCTGTAGCGGTCGCGCCAGCTCGGGTACGGGCCGCCCCTGAAGAGGTAGCCGTCCAGGGAGCCGTTGGGCATGTACTCGTAGACGAGCAGCTTGTCGTCGGAAGAGGAGCAGAACCCGAGAAGGCGGACGAGGTTGACGTGCTGGATGAGCCCCAGCGTGTTGACCTCCGTCCGGAACTGCTTGTCACCCTGCCGGAGACCTTCCAGCTTCTTGACCGCCACTTCGGTGCCTCCGTTCTTCAGCACGCCGCGGTACACCGAGCCGAAGCCTCCGCCGCCCAGCCGCTCCGAAAAGTTCCTCGTGGCGGCGCGGAGGTCGCCGTAGCTGTACACGGCCAAGGAGGAGCCCCTGTCGTCTTCCCTATTGGCCAGTCGTCGTTTCCTCCTGGATAGAAGAACCCAGGCTAGTAGTGCCGATGCGCCCAACGCCGCGAGGCAAGCCAGAACGATGCCAAGAACAAGCCCCAAGCTCCCCTTCTTCCTGTTTGCTACGCGCATGTCTCGCAGTCCTGATTCCGATAGCCGGAGATACAGGCTCGACCCCGAGCTCCCGGCGTCCGCGTACAGCTGGTGAAGATTGAGCAAGTCGCCGTACCAAACGGCGCACCCGCCGCCACCGCCTGAGAAGGTGTAAGCCTGGCAAGAGCAGTTCTTTAGGCAAGCTGACTGGCACTCTGCTTTGCTCTGAGTGCTCACGGCGAGCGAGTCGTCGGGGAGCTTCACGTCTGGCAGCTCCAGGAACCCGTCCGTCGACCCGTTGCGCGCGCACCAGAGCGGCGCGTTCCTGCGGCACCCGCCGCTCCAGTCGCTGAGCCCCCAGTCCCGCTCCGCCGCCGGTGCGAATCCGGGCGGGCATCGGCACGACGGCTGGCTCCTCTGGTCGCAGAGTCCGAAGGCGCCGCAGACAGCGTACACGTCGCACTGCACAGTGGGCGCGGCCCAGAAGAACTGCCAGCTCTTGCTGTCGGTCACCCAGATGTACTGCTTGGTCTGGCCGGTTTGGTCGAGCACCATGCGCGTGATCGTCGCGTTATCGTAGAGCACGCTGGTGACGCGCCGGTACGCCGGCGTCTCGACGTACGTCTGGTTGAAGAGCACGTTGTTCACCGCCTCCGGCAGCCGGGCGAAGACGCGCCCCGTCCAGACGCCGCTCCGCCAGTAGGCGTGGGACCGGTTCCACAGGTAGAAGAACTCGCTGCTGCCGTTGGGGTCCACCGTGTCGGTGAACATGCCCGGCGCGGGGTCCTCGGCGTTGCGCCACGACGTCAGCGTCTGGTACTCGCCGGTGAGCTTGTTCTCCCCGAGCCACGCCTCGGGCACCAGCGTGTCCGTCGGGTGGTCGAAGCTCTGCCACAGCACGTTGGAGGAGTTGCCGCCGTCGACAAGAACCAGGTTGCCGTTGTCGCGGATCACCACAGTGTTCGACCCCGGCGACGCGGACCCCGACGGAGACGACAGGTTAGACGACCACACGATACCCGGCGCGGCCGAGGGGTGGCTGAGCCCGACGAGCTCGAGGTTGCCGTCGTCGGGGGACACCCGGACCTCAGCGGAGTCCGCTTTGGACAGGGGGCTCGCACGGTTGGCGACCCAGATGACGGTCCGCACAGGGACGTTCTTGTACCAGATGCCGAGGTAGTACCGGCCAGAACCGCCCGGGCTGAAGAGGCCGAGCTCGAACTTGCCCTGCGCCGAGACCGCCGTCTCGTTGCCCCGCAGCGGCTGCCGCGCCCAGATGGTGTCCGTCGCCGCTGCAGCCGGACCAAGAGCGCAGGAAAACGCAAGAACGGCGAAAGTGGTAACGATCGGTAACATGTTTGGAAAGATTGCACGGCGGAGCACCGTTGGTTGCAGGTAAATTTAGGAGGGATGGAGGTTGGCGATCGCATCTATGTACGCAAGAAAACAAAGGTGGCCACGTAGCGATCTGATCTCGAGAGTGATGCTTGCCTGTTGGGCCCGTCATATATAAATGAGTAAATGACTCTTAGCTACCGGGCGCTGATGGTTGAGGACGCCATGCCATCGCGACCAACACTACACACACAAATATATACCAATAAGATGCCTGTGCCTTAGCAACGGGATTTTAAATGAAAGTGGTACATATAGTAAAACATGATCAAAAATATATGCTTGGCAATGATCCTTCTGCTTGTTATGGGCATCGGTCATCAACCTTGCCACTCATCGCGAATCTGTCATACAAAACTGGCAAAGCATTGGTGCAAGACATGGAAGAGTGAGAGGATTAGAAGAGGTTCATTGGAGTGAGGAGAGGGGCGATGCTAATTAGGATGTGAGAATAGCAAGAGTGGCTAGTGATTAGGGCCTCAAGGGTGTGGCCTTGTGTGGAAGGAAAGAGGAGTAGTTGGGGTGTAAAGCCACGAGCACTTCGGGGAGGGAGCTGACTAACGATACATGCCCACATATCGGTGTATGTCAAGAGAAGATGTGGGAGTGTGCCGTAATAGGGAGAAGGGAGAGATGGTGAATGGACAAACTCCCCTTTTTATATTAGTGTATGTATGTATGCATGCATGCATGTATGTATGTATGGAGAGGAGGAAAATATATTCTACTCTTGGGTGTAGTTAGTCCCATCCGTGACATACCACCTAAACGAATTTAACATACTCTTTTATCACCTTAGATATACTCATATACTAATTCTAACATACCTCCATACTAACCACATGAAAAAAATTGCAAGAGAGCACATAGTTTGTAGTATATTTTGCTAATACATTCATATTAGTACATAAAAAAGAGTATGTTCAAAAAAACTATACATACCATCAGATGGTCTTGTATACTCATATACTACACGTATTACTCTCTGTTGCTTGAGATACTATCTACTTTGCGAGATATATATATATATATATATATATATATATATATATATATATATATATATATATATATATATATACACACACACACACTCCCGAAATACATACTCTCATTTCTAATATGCAACTTAAACAAATATTTAGTACCCCTTATCACTTTGAGTAAACTTAAATACAAATTCTAAGATATTTCAATACGACTCGATTAAAAAATTTTCATCAGAACTCTTTATTTTTGCTATATACCATTTTTCATACATAAAAGAAGTATATACATAAATTATGTTATAAAAAGTAGATTTTAATGAAATTTTTCATGGAACTTACTTTGGAGTATTTTATAATTATTATTAGAGTATACTCAAGTACATAAAGAGATATGACAACAATTAAAGCGGCCGCATATGAGATCTGGGAGTACGTACTGCCAGGAGTATGGAATTATTTCTCTCTCTTTATATATATATATATATATATATATAGTTTTGGGCACTGTGGTATAAAATAGGTATTTTTCCTATGTATTGTGTGCGAAAATTTTTGAATTTTTTGAGATATCAAGTTTAACTAGTTTATTAACTAGGTCAAACAAGCTTGAATTGAAATTTGAATTGTAGTTACTTTTTTATGATAGTTTGATTGTAGGTATATGCTGATTATATATATATAAATTAGTAAAGCATATGATCTAAATTTGTCCTAAACTTTGAATTCGAGTATACTTTTTAAAGGTATATGTTTTATCTGAATTGTTATAGATAGATATATACATCTTAAAACTGATATATTTTAGAAAATATATTCTAGATTAGGTTGAATTCGTTTATTTAAAATCGTGGTGCTAGACACTAGGAAGCTCTATTTCATAGTGCACAGGTAGTACGGCTACCTCGCAGCTAGTGGCTGACTGTGGCAGGTGATTTTTCTATTCGAGACAGACATGGTTCATAAGAAACTTGTGTGTACGCACGCGACGGCGATATTAATCAAGAAAGGAGGAGAGACACAGGCCAGGAACAACATGACAAGAGAATCCATTCGGATAGTGAGAACGGGGAGAAGTGGATGGATGCTGGTAGGTGTTGAATTGCTACTAGCTTGCAGGCTCGTGCCGTCGTGCGGCTAGAGTGAGGTCCCGTGGTCTTCCACGGTGACGCACGAATCCGTTTTGTGTTCATGCAGATGGATTTGCCTTTGCACGTCTGTTGGTCACTGTAGATTCTTTTAGATCTATGAAGTAGCTTTCTACAGTAGTTTTTAAATAAAGTTCTTTTGAGATGATGTTTATAAATTAATTGTAATATATATATTATTCTTATTTTATCTATATCGATCAAAATCGTACATGAGTATCTCTCTTAAACAGATAGAATTTAAAATTTTAAGTCAAAACTTAAAAAACGTATCGGTCCTTTTCAAACGGCTTCAGCTTCTAGCTTTCTAATTTCATCTTTTTTTTTGCTTTTTTGCTCTTATTCTTTTGCATTATCTGTAATGATATAATTTTTTTTGCCCTTTCTCTCTTCTGTGGATGGGTAAGCTCTACGCATGCCTTCGGTGGAAAAAAGAAAAATGGTGTTCCCAGCGTAATTTATCATTAAGGGAGGAAAGACGGGTAAGCTCTACGCAGGAGTAGCTTGGTTTGGTGAACTGGGCGCTCAAATCATCATACTAGCACATGTGAAAAGGCGATTATGAGCCGTGGGTCTTTTCTTAAGTTCGATTGACAAAATCTTACGACGATTTTCCTGGCGTTTAGTCGAACGCTGCTACAGCACGCTACCCTGTTGGGGCAAGTAAAGAGAGAAAAAAGTAGCAAAACCAAACTTAACCTAAGAGAGGAAAAACTATACAGGAACCGGTGATCTATTAACTAAACTAGAGAATAGAATAGGGAGCAGTGGAAGTCTCAAAACTGTTCCTTCAACAGCCTATAAGGAGCCTCATCCAAATCAGCTGGCAAACATCTGTTGAACTTATGCAAATGTTGCATGCAGGGCGTCGTTCATTCGGTTATTCCAGAGGCATTTCTTCGTGGAGATGGCTATCACAGCGGCATGGCACGTATGGGAGCAGCGAAATGGCATGGTTTCTGAAAACAAGGCACAACAAGGCACAGTTTGGTGCATGGAAGCACTCCATCAAAAAGAGGTCACTCTGCTTGTGGTCGGTCAGTTCCTATAGATTTGCTGCCGGCCATGGGTTACGCGGGCTGGAGCTGGCCGATCGCCGCCGACGCCGTGCAGCTGCAGCGCGGTGCTCGACGTCGTCCACGCCTCCTCCGGGAACAACGACCATAGAATACAGTGGCACAGCAGTCAAACAGGAAGCCGATGTACTACTGGCTTAGCAGAACTGAAACTTACCATGCCGTACAGGTAGCTGCTCTGGTCTTCCAAGAAGTGGTCCTGTATTATCACACAAGTCGTATATGTCTGCTGGTCAGCAATTAATTGCTTAAACATGAACATCTATATGCATGGTTCTGTTCATGCGCGACAAATTAATGTTACCTCGCAACGAAATTCATGCAGCCACTCGTTCGTCAGTAGCTCATGCTGCACGCAAGCAAGGCATGCAGTTACACACACACACACACACGGCTTTCGGATAATGAAATTTATACAGGGTACATATTTGGATTGCACCGAGTTGTGTGCGCTACCTTGTACTGACTTTGAGTGGCGGAGCTGAAACAAAAATGATTGGGTGTGTATACCATCACATATATAATTATCAAGCAACATTGTTCAAAATAGTAATGTATGCAATTTTTAACATCAACATTTCAACAATGACAAAGAAGTAGATTACCAAAATAAAGAACCCACTAATAGTATTGATCAATTGGTGCAAAGTGAAGTAGTCAAGGACAAATGACCAAGCAACACACCAAGATGATCGGCATCAATAAAAGTTATAATAGCTAATGACCTATTTGAGGAGACAAAAACTCATGCTAATCAGCTCTAAAAAGAGTCATAAAGGCAAATTTACATCCTTTATTTCCCTGTTTCCTTTTGCAACTCTAAAGGAAATAATTTAGTTGGTGAGTGTCGAGACCCGAATATGCAAATTCGGTCTCTCTGTGTAAACTGCACTAGTCCAGGATCACGCTAGTGCACACAGTCAAACATAGATGTCATCACAGTCATACACACGACAATAATAAAGGAAAACTCGAATATCGATAAAATGTCAAAGGTACGACCTTATGGCCAAGCTTACATTATCTCTAGCCGGAAGGGCCTAACAAAAATAACAGCGAAAATCCAAATTAAAGCGTAGCAGCCAATCGACAAGCCCACAGGCTATCGAGTGGAGAACGAAGCCTAATCCGTGAAGTCGTCATAGTACTCCCCTTCTGGAACCTCCTGCTGATAGTACTCCTCTCCCTGAACTGAGCAACATAGGCGTAAAGCCGTGAGTACATTGGTACTCAGCAAGTCGTTTGTAACAAATGAATGCAATATAATATGCAAGGCTTACCAAAGGAAGGCTGAAAGGTTAATTTGCATAAAGGCATTTTACAATGAAATATAATAAATAACTTGAAAGCGAAAGTTAACTGAAAACAGTAATAATGAATAATCAATGGAATAAACACGAACCCCTTGTGAACACCAATTCACAAGTTAAACCAACAGTGAACTACCTGTCCACCCCCAACATGAACCACCAAGTTATAAGTGAAAACACTAACCCTCGTGTGAAATCCTCGAGCAATGTCCATGACCGAGGACGCGGCTATTCGAATAGTTTTACACTCTGCAGATGTTGCACAACTGTACCCACACGATGTGATTAGCCTCGATCTCAGGAAATCACAACAAGGCCTTTACAATACTCTACCTCAACCCAATCCTGCCCGCTAGGGTTTCGCATCACACCCCCCTTGCGCCACATAGAAATCAGCAACCATGTCCATCACAATGGCAGAATTGAATTGGGATATTACAAATTAATCAGTCAGGTCCATCCCATAATAGACATGTGGTTTGCACGATTAAGCTCAGATCAATGTCGCACAAAGTTAAGTCCTTAACATTACCCGGGCGAGACTACCACATCCCCAAGGTGCAACTGCACCTCCCTCTTTACTGCACGATCACTCGCCCGAGTGCAAAACCAATTTGTAAAACCAAGTCAACGCCACACCAATGACGTGGCACAAATTTTAATACACGTGGCACCAACCACGGTTCCATATGTCATTAAGTCAAATTAATAATTAACATGTGCTGATGCGATCAATCGTAAATATAAGCCAGCTAAGCAGTCTAATCGTACCAACCCATGTGACAAATAATCTAGCATCACTAGTAAATTTCCCAACCTATGGTGACAATGGCATCATGGCATTCCAAAATATCAAGGAGGTATAAACTCAAATGGGACGATAACTACCAGTGCAAAGGATTAAATAGAAATTAGCGATGCAATGTAATTTAAAACAAAATAATTAAATAGTAGATTGCAAACTGGGTTCAACATGATCAAAGGACACGACTTGCCTTGGTTATGCTCAGCGGGGTACTCCTGGTCTTCGGGCGCGAAACCTGCTCCTCCGGAATCCGAATCTAACGAGGGAGAAAACGATCGAAAACAAAGAAATACATAAAATGATAAGAAAATGAACTCCAAAATTCACAAAACTAGAACCAACAGCTAGAGATTGATTTTAGATGAATTTAGAAAAAGGAACGGGGTCAATCGGAGCTAGGACGGAGGAGAAAGGGCTCTCGAAAAATTTAATCTAAAGAAAATCAGGATAATTCAGAAAAGTTTCTTGTCTTTGTGAACCCAGTCCACGAAATCACGGTCTCACCGTGAACCCGGCGTCTGAGCAGTGCACACGGGCGGGAGGCTGACGCGGCGGCTAGGCGGCGTGGCGGCGGCATATCGCCACGTGTCACCCGGCGTGGCGGTGGCGTGGGCGCCACGTGGCTCGAACGGCTCGGGGCGGCGTGGCATGTCCACGTGGCATGCCACGTCGATTAGGGCTGGCGTGGCCTAGGGCCGACGCGGCACAGCGCGGCGCGCGCGGCGGCGGCTCGATCCGACGGTGGCGCGCGGCGCGGCGCGATCGAGCCGCCGGCTCGATCCGATCGGCGGCGGAGATTGAGCGGCGCGGGCGCGGGAGGGTGGCGATGGCGGCGCGTGGCGGCACGCTGCGCGGCGTCGCGCGCGCGGACGCGCGGCGGCGGCGAGGCGCGTCGGCGGGATCCGCGGCGAGGCGGCGACGCGTGCGCGCGGCGGTGCCGCGTCCCGATCTCGACGGACGGCGGGATGCGAAGCGCGGAGGCGGGAATGCGGTGATGGTCGGCGCGTGTCTCCGGCGCTGCGCGGCTGGCGGCGTCGCTGTGGCGCGCTGGTGCGCGGGTCCGGCGCGGCGGCCGAGCGGAGCGGCGCGAGGCTCGCGACGAGAGGCGGCAGCGGCGACACGGGCGAGAGGGGCGGCGAGGCAGGCGCTCACCGGCAAGGACAGCGGCAACGGCGGGAGAAGTCGGGAGGCACGGCGGCGCGGCGACTCCGGGGCAGCGGCGAGCGAGGAAGCGAGGCGGATGCACGGGCGGCGAAGCGGGAGGAACGCGAACCGAGGCGATCGCGCGTAAAAACACGCGAAGCGAGGCGTGTTCGATCGAAGCGGCTTCAGTGCTTGGCGGCGGGCGGTTTGGGCGGTCCGGATCGGCGGGGGAAGATCGGATGGGCGCGCGCGCGAGGGTTAGGGTTAGGGTTTGCGAGCGCGGCGCGATCAACGGCCGAGGCGCGGCGCGAGATCGGACGGGCGAGGAAGGCCGAGGCGTGGCGGCGGGCACTAGCGGCGCGGCAGCGTGGCGGCGCGTCGCGATCCGGCGACTAGGATGCGGGGCGGGGCGCGGACGCACGGGATGGCGCCGCGTGGCAGTGGGGAAGGATTGGGCGGCGCGGAGAGCGGGTGCGCGGGAGAGAGTACGGCGGCGGCGGGACGCGGGTGGATGGTGGACGCGTGGTGGCGGCGGGATCGGGCGGTGGCGGGATTGGGCGGCGGGGAGGAATTTCCCTTTTTCTTTTCTTTTGCAGAAATTCAAATAAACTTCTAAAAGCTCTAGAAAATAGCAAATAAATCCCAAAAATTCACCAAAAATACCAGAAAATTTCTTGAGACCTGAAGAATCCAAATAAAATATTTCCAGCTTATGTTAATGTTTATTTTATTCATATTAAATCTTTGAAAATTCTAAAAATTCATTTGAAGCTTCAATTAAATTCAGAAAATTCCAGAAAATTCATTTTTAAATTTCAGGCTTTAAAAATCTCAGAAAAACAGGATGTTACAGTGAGTTAAAACGCATTTATTGATGAGCTACAACAAGAAAAGCCACAAATGAACAGAATGATACCCTCTATATCTCACTTTCTTTTAGAAATTATCTACCTGTTGGTCAAGGCTGAGATTGAAATTCTTGTTTGACAAAAAAGGAAAGTGCATGGCCTTGCTATGAGTGGTCAAAGAGCCGACCACATGAAGATATCCATCACTAGACCAGGAAAAGGTTGAACAGTCCATAGATGCCACGTTTCTCACCTGGAGTTCGATTAGACATCATGAGATAAGAGGAGAATATGTAAACAGGTCATTTAGTCTGACTAAATATGAACTGGTTATGGAGATCGACTATCGCTAGAGGACAATCAATTTTGGAGGATCACTTTTCAAAGATGATCGACTACTTTCACTAAACCAAGCGCGACGCTACTTTGAACCAAATTGCTTCAACTCTTCTTTTGCTACACTACATGTCTAGTGATAACGATCCATAATTTCTTACTCGCATGGCTTCTTAATTTATGTGGTAGAAATTTTAATTTGTGTTAGTATAGCATATCGTAATCTTACTTGAATAAACTCTAACTCTGCAATTTAAGAAAAATCAATGAACTCCTCAAATTGAATCCCTAAATCACAAATTTAGTCACTATGCTTGAAATAAATCGAAACATTAGAAGTGATCAAAATTAACATGTTGAAATAAATCGAAGCGTAGAGGTCTAGAGGCTCATCTTGAGCGGTTGAGCTATTGCCGGCCGTAAAGAAAACAACAACAAGGGTGGCGGCGGCAATGCCAACGAGTCATCCATTGGCGATCGGCGGTGGGCGTGTGGCCTCTAGCGATGCCTCTCCCTACTAGTCAACTCCTTTCACATGAGTCACAACTCTATCTAGGGGCTCGTTCATGTGAATCGATGGGCATGGAACAAAGCAACACGAACATGATGGCTTTCTAAATTATTGACCTTCTACACTTCCATGTTTATGTGGGATGTCAACAAGAGCACATTAGCCATGGCTGAATTGTGCCTAGGCTGTGCACTAGCGGATTGCTTTGTTGGTTTACCTTCATCCGAGATGTTTGGGGCCTAGGGGTGTTCTTTAGGTTGAGTTAGGGGTGTTACATACCATTTATACATAAGCTATAGCAAGGAAAAATGAGTTTGGATCCACTGTCCTGTGCGCCCCATGACCCTACTTGTAGATCATTGTTCTACTGAGTGCACAACGGAAGATAGGAGATCATTGTACCTAGGCGGGGGCGTGAATCTCCTTGTAGGCAGCGCCGTTCTGGCGTGCCTTGATCCTTCAGAGCTGCTGCCCGTCGACTTGCCGCGGCTACTTCTTCTTCAACTTGATTAGCTAGCTGGTGCTTACGACGTACTCGAGCCCAACAAAATTAACTTCATTGTGAATGCCAAGGAGAACGTCCCAATGTAGTACTACCTAGGATGGCCAAGTTGTGTTGCCTGCTTCAGCTGCTACTAATCAATTTATGCATGCAGAACAATAATCATTAGTAGGCTGCCAGTTAGCTTTCTGTTTGTATTAGTTTTTTTTTGGTTTGTACTTAGAAAAATTAAAAGCTATCGTCTCACTTCGAGGATAAGGTAGGAGGTTACAGGTGCATCACATGTCTCACTCCTCTCATTTCCATTGCACGCATGCATCTTTCACCCACTTTTTCCACCGCTCACCCTTCTTTCTAAAAGACACTTCTTTCTGTCATTATTATTTATTTTTAGGTAAAAGTTATAAGTCACAATCAAAAATCATCAGTAAAAGCTAATGCGAGCACCCCTATGTCAAGATTTCTCGTGGAATGCCAATTGAAGCATTATGCTCATCCAAACAAATCCAAAACCAAGATTCCCCCTTGCGTGCAATATTTTTCCGCCTTCCGCGTAGTGGTGAGGTTTTCGCCTTCTACATAGTGGTGCGGTCCAACCGAACCGGTTTTGTCCGTTTATATCAAAACCGACCGGTTTAATCGAAATTTTTCGGTTTAGAGCGGTTCACTTGCACAGCTGGTCTAATAGTAAAATAAAACCGGATTGGGCTTCGATTTGATTTTTCGGTTGAACCACGGTTCGGTCGGTTTTCATAACTAGGGGTCCAAGTAGGGCCATGGAGTGCACCGGACACTGGATCTGAACTTGTTTTTTTACTATAGCCTATGTATAAATGGTATACGACACCTCTAGCTTAACTCGAAGGACACCCCTAGGCTCCGAACATCTCAGACGAAGGTAAACCAACAAAACTATCCACTAGTGTGCAGCCCAAACATAATTCAACCACAGCTAACGTGCTCTCGTTGATAGTCCACATAAACATGGAGGTGTAGAAAACCAATATTTTAGAAGGCCATCATGTTACTTTGTTTCGTGCCCATCGATTCACATGAGCGAGCCCCTAGACGAGCCGTGACTCATGCGAAAGGAGTTGACTAGTAGGGAGAGGCACTGCTAGAGGCCACACGCCCAGCCATCGACTGCCAATGGATGACTGTTGGCATTGCCGCCTCGCCACCCTTGTTGTTGTTCTCTTTACGGGCCAGCGGCAATAGCTCAACTGCTCAAGATGAGCCCTCTAGACCTCTACGCTTCTGATTTATTTCAACATGTTAATTTTGATCACTTCTAATGTTTTTGACTTATTTCAAGCATAGTGACTAAATTTGTGATTTAGGGATTCAATTTGGGGAGTTCATTGATTTTTTTTAAATTGCAGAGTTAGAGTTTATTCAAGGAAATGGTGAAGGATTACAGATATGCTATACTAGCACAAATTAAAATTTCTACTACATAAATTAGGAAGCCATATGAGTAAGAGATCATAGATCGTTATCATTAGACATGTAGTGCGCGAGAAGAAGAGATGAAGCGATGCAGTTCGAGTAGCGTGCGTTGGTGTAGTAGAAGTAGTCGATCGTCCAACATCTTTGGAAAGTGATCATCGGAAGTCGATCGTCCTCTAGCGATAGTCGATCTCCACAACCAATTCATATCTGGTTGGACTAAATGACCTATTTACATATTTTCTCTTACCTCATGATGCCTGATAGAACTCTAGGTGAGAAAAATGGTATCTATGGACTTTTCAATTTTCTAGTCTAGTGATGGATATCTTCATGTGGTCGGCTCTTTGACCACTTGTAGTAAGGCCATGCACATTCTTTTTTTTTGTTAAATAGGAATTTCAATCTCAGCCTTTACCAACTGGTAGATAATTTCTGAAAGAAAGTGGGACATAGAGAGTGTCATTCTTTTCATTTGTGGCTTTTCTTGTTATAGCTCATCAACAAATGTGTTTTGAACTCACCAACTAAATTATTTCCTTTAGAGTTGCAAAAGGAAACAGAGAAATAAAGGATGTAAAATTGCCTTTATGACTCTTCTTAGAGCTCATTAGCATGAGTTTTTATCTCCACAAATAGGTCATTAGCTATTATCACTTTTATTGATGCCGATCATCTTGGTGTGTTGCTTTGTCATTTGTCCTTGATTACTTCACTTTGCACCAATTGATCAATACTATTAGTGGGTTCTTTATTTTGGTAATCTACTTTTTTTGTTATTGTTGAAATCACTACTACAAAAATATTTATATTAAACGCCTCATCACAGATGGTTCATCAAAATTATTAGTGTTAAATGCAATTACAGATAGTTTAGGTTTAGAGACCGTCTATGTTACTGTCAGCGCTAAAAATTGCTTGTAAAGAGATAATATCACAGACGGTTTATGGTGAGCACTGTCTATAAAGTATCACAAGCGGTTCTTAACAAGAAGCAAATCGTGATATTGCCATATATCACAAACGGTTTTTTATTTAAACCGTCTATGATACTTCATGGTTTATATTACAAACTATCTGTGATATTCAAGTTATCACAAATGGTTTGTATTAAAAACCATCTATAATATGTTTTCTACCTTTCAATCTTCTAAAATTTCATAATCTCCCATCTGAGTCTAAGTAGTATTCCATTTGAGATACCTTTAGTAAAACGGGCATAACTTTTCTATACGGTGTCCTTTTTCAATGTTCTTATACTTATTGGAAAGTTAACGACGAATCCAATCCAAAAAAATAACCATATTGCACTAGTTGCCCTTTAAAACCTCCAAAATCAGCTATCTTTCGCTCTAAATTTGTGTTGTAAGTTTTTTGTTTCTGTTTTTGCTAAAATTTTTTATTTTTCCTTTGGAATTTAGGGTTCGCCTCAACTGCAAAGTTGTAGATCTCGTCGAAACCTTTTAAGTAAGTATATATTAGTCATATAAAACTTTACTATTTAATCTTTTGAGACTAAATATATATATTGTATCGATATATTATCTTCTACCGTCTGGACATTATCATAGACAGTTTTTAATAAGAACAAATCATGATATATTCGATTATCATAGACGGTTTTTGTTAAGGATCATCTATGATATCTGTATCATAGACGGTTTGTAATTCGAATCTTCTGTGATAAGCCCCACCATGTCACCGATCCGTGGCATCTCTTCTACGATCCCAATCTCATTCGTTCATTCTCTCCGTATCGAATGGAAGGCACCGGTCTCCTCCCCACCTCTCGGCCCTATTAAGCCCCCTCTCCCTACTCCAGAATCAACACCACGGTACTACTCCAACTCATTTGTGCACGAGTAAGGGAGGGAAGGGGTTCGGTTCGGTAAGGGTGGTTGAAATTTCGCTTGAAACAAGATGAAAATGAAGAAGATAATAATAGATCTACACTATTCCAAGTCATTGATATTGGCAGAGGGCTTCCACTTGTTACATCCTAAAAGTGTGGCATTCTATTGATTTTGTCATAGAAGGTGAAAATGGTGTTCATTACCTTTATGTTTCTGCTAATTTTTCACTCTCCACTTATTTTAGATTGTAGTTTATTGAAGGATGTATGAGTCTAGCTTGCATTAGCCTGAACTTTCTTGTAATGTAAGCATATTTATGAATTTGTAATTGTGAATTTGTAAATGTCCTCTTGTGTATACAGTGCTATATGTAATTTAGATCTGAACTTCAAATTCAAGTACGTTGTTTCACTTTCAGATGGTATGGTATGGCTAGCATTTCCTGAAGCTAGCCGAAAAACAGTAAAAATTGTAGTACTATCACAGACGGTTTTATGGTATAAACCGTATGTGAAGACGTATCACAGGCAGCTGCCACAAAAAACCGTTTGTGATATATATGTATCACAGACGGTTCAGGACAAGAATCGTTTGTGATGTTTCTCATCACAGATGATTCTTATTTTAAACCGTCTGTGATATTATGTCTTCACATACGGTTTGTGGCTAAAATCGTATGTAATATTATGCCTTCACAGACTGTTCTAGTTCCAAACGTATTGTGATTATCACAGACGGCTCACAAACTGTATGTGATAACCTTCGATTATTACTGATCTATTGATTCAGACGGTTCAAGGAATTGTCTGTGACGACGGTTCTAAACCGTGATAACCCTTTTTGAAGCAGTGAATGTTGCTGTTAAAAACTACACATGTTACTATATTGAGCAATGTTGCCTGATAATTATATATGTGATGGTATGTATGATGACACCTGATCATTTCCATTCTAGCTTCGTCACTACCCCCTCGAGAAGGTCGCCTGGCTGATCATTGCGTTCTCGGTCAACTTGATCTCCTTCCCACGCCTCGTTGCTACCTAACTGTGGATCTCAAAAAGCCGCAAATAAGAGTCGAAACAATCATAATAGGAGAGCAGAAGGAAACTGAAGGAGTACTAGTGTTTATGTTGCACTTCCTCCAGTGTCGTGTTGTTTTACCTGTCCTTGAGAGGCACTGCTCAAATGCTTCCTTCAATGTTTGATTGATCAACTGACGAGAGCAACAGAAGCGCATATAAAAACCTGAGCAGTGGTATCCCTGCCTCACGTAAGAATATCGCAACGGCATAGATATGTCCTTAGGTGATTCTCAGGCAGCAGAACTAGGCGTGCCGCAGGGCTTCACGCCTGCCTGACACGCGTCCCTACCCCATGGAAATTGTGCTAGAAGTCACTGTATTTTTGGGCAAATGCCCAGGAGTTGTGCGCTGCAATATCTTTACTCACTACAGCGTGCTAGAAGTCACTGTGTTATTGGGCAAATGCAGAGAATTTTCTATTTTTTTAAAACGAGAAACCCCCAATTTCATTGAGCAATGACAGAGATTGCCTGTGGTCATCAACACGACATCAATGACGAAGACAACAGCGGTTGCATCTGCCCGCCGTGACGGTTGGGATGGCGGCGGCCACGGGATCTAGCCGGATCTGGACTCTGGGGACCCTTCGCCAACGAGTTGCGATTGGAACCCCAATTCAAAATGCAAGGCTAGGTTGATCATAATCAAAATAGGGCTTGAAACTTTAGAATCCTCTCTAGTGCGAACAGAGGGTGCATTATGATATGATTTACCTCTGTTGGATAGGTGCCGGATGAAGGACTATGTAATAAGGTTCACGGATAATTAGTGATGAATAATTGACATATTTATAGAGTTGGTTTTTGATTTTGCAAAAGTTGTCAAAATTCAGTATTGTTGTCAATGTAACCGGTGACCGATATGTGGTGTCGATCAGATCGCTGGATGTATGCGGTCAAACCGACCGTTGGTTGGTAGTCTGACTGGTATTGGAGATTCGGTCACCGGTGTCATGTTACTAGGAATGGTTTAAGTCAATTTAGGCTGGTCAGACCGGCTGTTGGTTGACGGTTTGACCGCCATGGGGAGAGCGGTCAAATCGGTGGCTGTAGGTGGAAAATAGTAAGAGGTGTTCTTACGTTGTTTGAGTGTGTGCACGACATGGGAGGCATTGGTTGATTGTGTAGCGTTGTATGATACATTGTTTTGACTAATGTGAGTCAGCTGTATGGAACTTGTGCTCGAAATGATTTTGGTCTTTGGATGTGCAGGTTGCTTGGAGAATATTAGCGGTCGATGGCAAGTGATCCGGACTAGACAGGAGAGTTGAGATCTGTGTGGTCGGGTAAGTCTGGATGAGGCTATGTGGCTCAAACAGGAAGCACATGAAAGACAGGATCATAAAGAGACGAGTTGATGTATGTAGTGTACCAAGCGATTTGGGCCGATGCAAGTAGAGACGATTCGGGGGAGACTATATATGTGAAGACTTGATGGCAAAGTCATTGGATGCTATGGGCTACATGTCAAAGCCTGAAAGTTTCGTTGGGGGTATTTTGGGAGTTTATCGAAACACTGGGTTGAGCTTTGGACAAAACTGCGGCGTGGAGAGGCGTAAAGGAGAAGCGGTTTGGTCAAGGTGAGCTAGAATGGTTAAGTGATCAATCGCTAATGGTTTAGCTAGTTGAGTCTTATAAACGCTTTGAGAAGTATGTGTAAGTGTGTAAAACCCGTGTTAGCCAGATTGACGGGTTTTCCTATATGCTTAGCAGGTCGACACCCACTAAGAGGTTTAGGTTATATAAGGGAGGAGAGGGGAGAGGTAGGGTTAAAGTTTTTAGCTAAGTCTTGAGTATTTTATTTTCTCCCCCCTAGGGCTATATGAGAAAACTTGGGTAAGGATGGTACTTTAGGAGCACCTTATAACCATCTATATACTCATGAATCACCTGTTCTATTGGTAATAGATCAACTATTTGATCTCTTTTTGGTGTTTCACTTCTCTTGGTTTTCTTGTTTTTGAGCAAGAAATTTGAAATCATGATTTAGGTGGTTTTAGCCTGAATACTTGACCAGATTATCTTGCTAGGTCATATGGAAGTAAATCTAGAAGACCTTGTGCCTTAGATCCCTACAAGCAAAAAATAATTTTGATTTTAGGATTTTTTTGGTGTTTAGGATCAATTTTATTCAAATTGATGGAACCAAGTTCTAGGACCTCATGTTTCTTACCTTGATCTAGCTTTTAACATCCTAGATAAGGTGAGTTCAAAGTTTCAAATCATTTAGAGTTATAGATCAAAATTTATGTTGAATTTTGGATTTGAAATTGTGCTAATTTTCAGTTTTATGCTGAGAGAGAGGTCAAACCGCCCTGACGAGAGGTCAAATCGCACGAAAGTTAGATCGTCAACTAAGTAGCGGTTAGACCGCCTGAGCACATAAAACCTTGTTTGGCTTGATTTTTGGATTTGAAATCGTACTGATTTTCAGTTCTGTGCTGAGGAAGAGGTCAGACCGCACAGAGGTTAGACCACCAACTAAGTAGCGGTCAGACCGTCTAGGCACATAAAACCTTATTTGGCTTGAGTTTTTCTTGAAAATTTCATCATGAGTGCCTAGGGCTTGCTATTCATAGCTTTCCTTAGCTATTGGAATCCAAATAGGCGGACTAATCTGATCTTTTAAGCTTTCGTAGTCTTTAGAGTAAAAGATTAACAATACATGGAGAAAATTTTAGAAACAATCATTTATCCCATTTAATTGCCTACATCAATCCTACCCTAAACAATCGCCTTACCAAAAGAGGCAAATAAGAACATCCATATTGCTAGTCTATGGTCACTGCATTAGTCTACCTAGACAGATGTTTTGCCCATCCTAGCAGATGTCTAGGAGCTTGTCGAGTTATTTTCACATTTTAGGTCTTGTTCTTTTAGGCGCTAATGATGTTTTTCGTCTTAGCGTAGCGTTTATACAAACAAATCGAATGCTAATAAATTAGTAAGTCACTTTGAAAAGACTATCTGATAAGCTATTTGAAAAGATGAGCGAAAATATTGTCATATTTATTTGTTCGAAGGAAATAATAAATTATAAGTCATAACTGGAAAAGAATGGGCCATAGCTTTTTTTTACAGGGAGGAGTACTAATGTGGCCATTCATCTTTGAGCGAAGCAAGCATTTTCAAGTAGGGAATGGTGTAGACGTCTAAACAGAATAGCATATTGTAATCCTCCTATCTAGGGGTGTAGCTAGCAGGTGGGTTTCAATAGGCTCGAGCCCACTCTCTCGCATCTGTAATTCTTAATCTTCCAAGCTAGTCTTTGTAGTTCTGATTTCAATATCATGTATAAAGTCATATTTTATGAGAGAGAACAAGAGAGTTATTTGTTAATTTGAGAGAATGATATTGTGAAATTTTATATATCAGTTTTCGTTGCGAAAGGACATCCCTATATACTAAATTTGATTAATTGAGGATGAATGGGAGGAATATCTAACTAAGAAACAGTGAGTCGAATTGAGCGAATGAATTTACTTCCTTTGTCTATCTAATTTCAGGATTGGTTTTAGTATAAAATTATGGTAATTATGAACTTTTGCGTGCATGATGCATAAATCAATTTGTTTATGACAAATTAGCCATATTTAGGTTTGTCTTAGATAAAATTTTGTCATGCGCTCGCCACCGTCGGCATGTACAGACCGTGAGTTCATGCGTGAGGTCAACAGTGCCAGTGCAGGCTGTAACTACGTTGACCATGTATTGAGCTACGGTGTTGATGTGGGTAGGTGAAGAAGTTTTGATCTATAAGCCCCTTCTTTATTTTTGCCCTGGTTTGGTCACTATGCTATCCATGAATAAAGCCGTAGCTCCTGATTCTAAAAAAAGAGAACGGTGTAGGGGAGAACAGCACTACTACTGCCGTAGATAGCGTGTGCCTCCGCTGATCGTAACACTTGTCGCCGTCACCACGAAGGCACACTATCGCTGCCGCACCGTCACCGTACGGACGAGCGCTACTGGCTTGGCAAATTATGTGATCCAAAATCCTTAGGATTTAATTAGTTTAAACCCTAAAGAATTATAGAGTAACGCCGTCTTCCAAACGTGTCCTAAGACTAGTTGGGCAAGTCCAATGTGGACAGGTCGTTGCACTAATAAAATCTGAATTAGACGAGTAAAGTCCAACCCAAAGCTATCCAAACATCAATGCTTGGTCCGATGAAATATCCAAATCTAATTAAGACACCACTCAACTTAGTTTTGACTTTTGGTTTTTATTTTTTTATTATTTTTGTTTTTTTTGTTTTTTTTCATTTTTTTATCTTTTTTTTCTCCGTATTTTTTGTATTTTTGTAATAGGCATTAATGTTTTTTATTTTTATTTTTTTAAAATTTAATTATATCTAATAAATTAACTTAGTTACAATAAAAAATAAAATAATTATAGTAAAAAAATCATAAATCAACATCATTTTGAATGTCTGTATCCGGTACTACCCCTACAAAGACATGGATCGTCGTGGCTGGGAAAATGGCAAACACCGTTCAAGGTGCTACCCTTGTGAAACTGCAGCCGCTCAAGAAGAACAGGAAACCACACTGGAGGAGCAAGCCCGCTCTAGTGCCTGGCTAGTAGTAGTTTGTTGGATAGTGAAATTTGGACCATTATAGCACTGTATACCGTATAAATTCCAGAACTAGCACCACACGCGAAAAATTTCCAGAACTAGCACCCTTCCCGACCGCACGACCCCGGGCGACGCGACACGTGGCGAACGTGCGGTATCGGACCGCCACGACCATTGCTCTGATGCGATCGTCGCGATGCCGGACCGCACGATCGCGATAGAGTAGCCGATCGTGGCGATCCGATCATCGCGACGATCGCGACTGTGGCAAATGAGCGCATGCCCGCTCTCCGACCGCACGTCTCTCTGCTGTCAATTCCCTCCGCCGAAAGCATCACGAGCTCGAATCTTTTGTACGCCCGCGCACACGCGTCTCTCTGCTGTAGCACAAAGGCATGGCCCCTCGCTGAGAATGCTGCATACACACTTAAAGAGCGCTATGTCTCACAGGAAGCGAAGAAATTCAATCATTTGCAGTTCGCGGTGCAGCTGAAGTGAAGCAAGAACAAGAGAGTGAAGAGAGGAAAAAAGAGAGGAAACTCAAGATTTTGAGTTGATTTTGTTTGAAATCAACAGATTTTGGAGATACAAAAGTTGTAGATCGTGTCGCGAGCTTCAAGAAGAGGTAATTTTTGCCCCCGTGCAAGTATTTTTTTGTGAATGTCATTAGCCCGTAATTAGGTAAACCTTGTTTCGTTAATGTTGTTATAAGTCAATCTTTGATACGGTGTGTATGTGTAGGTAAACATGCACATATGATTTAAGATTTATTGTAGTGTAAATGATGTCGTATTTTTTTTTGTTGAAGTTACGTGTCGTAATGTACTTAGTTTTTGGTGAATATATGTGCTTACATGTGTAGGTGTTGAAGAATTAAATATTGATGTTAGAGCATTTGTAGGTGATAACAACAACATTTAGATTAGAGACAGTTTGTATAATCTGTATAGAAATTAGTAATTATTTTTTTGCATTAATGGAAACAAGCTTATCTGAGCGATGAGTGAAAATAAAATAACGTTGTAATGCATTTTTCATACGAATTAGAAATGGAAATAAAAAATAAATGAATATGTAATTTGATGTATGGTAGAATTTAAAAATAAAATAGTTAGAAATAAATTGTAGATTTACAAATACAAAAGAGATACTAATCGATTTTGTGCTGCAGTAGGAAGAGGTATGAAATACCATGTATTAATTTTACAATGCGGTAGTGGGGTTTGATGGTACGATTATTGCATGTTGTGTACTAAGATGGTTTATTATGCACTTATGTTAGGTACGCCATGGTGAGATTCAAGATTTGTTCATATTCTCGGCGGTGGTCTCGTGATGCGTGACGGGCCGTATGGGGCGGACTGTCAAATTGTCGCGGACCATGATCAGGGCACCGGTCCAACGCCATGAGCTTGTGCGAGCTACGGCGGAATGTCCGTTCGGCGTTCGATCGGTACACCGCAAGAAAGAAGTTCTGGATCGAGGCATTCTATGCCGCAATGGTGGGTGATGCGGGGAGAGCAAGTGGTAACCGAAGGTGACCAATGATGCATCATGGGCCAACTACATGGAGGTCGTGTGCAACCACGATCTTGAGATATATGCCAAGCCAATGGTGTATGTGGAGTTCGTGGAGAGGGCAGAATCATCGGGACAAAGTTGGATATGATCTTCTTGGTGAAGATGTAGTACTGCGGGAGAACATGTGGGCGAGGAAGTGGGTGATGAAGACCTCGGGAGCGTGCGGACAATTTTCGGCCAACGAAGGTGTGGGGAGAGGTGGTGGGCGCCCGTATTGGTATCATGAGTACCTTGCGGATCGGTGGAAGAAGTGGGAGCGAGGAGGGCGAGAATGTGGAAGCAGAGCAGTTCGGAGAGGATGAGCGATGGCGGAGGCGAAGGTACAAATGGAGGGTGGTGGGTGGTGTTGTGACCACCGACGTTGCGCACGTGTCGTCAAGGCCCGGATGACAATGCGGCGGCATCCCTAGTCTTTGCCACAGCGGAGGAGGCGAATGGGGTTGGCGAGGCCACACTCATTTTGGCGGTGCTTCAATAATAAAGTCTTTGCCAATGAGCTATTCATAGATATGCCGTGAACATTAGCCGGACGTGCTCGGGTGCACGAGTCAAACCGGACACGTACATTGTGAAGTGTGTCAACGGGTCTGTCTGGCAAAGTTAGGTACGCGGTACAAGGGCGGCGCACGGTGTTTCGGATAACGGTGCTACATGATCACGATTGCGAGCTTACGGGGCCATTACATAGGCACCGCAACATGACATCATCTTATGTTGCGGTGGTGAGCCACCTCATCGTGGCGAGATGTTTCCATTTCTCCAAAGGTTCTAATGGCGAGGTAGCGAATATGGTGGGATTTCAAGTCAGCTACAAGAAGGTATGGCGGGTAAGCGAAAGGTTTTGCACCGTATGTTTGGGACTTATGAGGAGGCGTATGACACGGTTCCAAGAATGCTACTGACAAATTGCGAGAATCTAACCTGCACGTACATTGCGAGCGGGAGAGAGTGCATCATACGGAGGGCCCGAATTGTTTGATTCTTGATAGAGTATTCGGGCCTTCCATCGAGCGATTGAAGGGTTCAGTGGTGCCGTCCGGTGCTAACGATGGATGGGGCGTTCCTATCGGGCAAGTACAAGGGTACTATCGACGCGATTGCGGTGATGCAAATGACCGATTACTCGATGGCATTTGCAATTGTGGAGAATGAGAGTGCGGAGAGCGGCTTTGGTTCCTTGCAAATGTGAAGCAAGCCATAGTGCAAGATCGCCCAAGTGTGTGTCATCTCGACCGCAATGCAGCTGTTATGCGCATTGCGAACGATGCGAATGGGACGCAGCCCCCCTTTCAGTGGAATGATCTGAAGAATCGTTGGTGCATGAGGCATCTCGCAGCGAACTTCCATAGAAGGTTCCGTAGCAAGGACCTAATGAAGATGTTCAAGAAGTTATGTATGCAGAACCAGGAGCGGAAGTTCGAGACCTTGTGGAGGCAACTCGATCAGGAGGCTAGCAAGCATGTGCAGACAGAAGCCGGGTCCATAGAGGGAGGCTCCACAAGAGTTGGGGCGTTCACACAGTGGGTTCAATCCAATGCGCCTGACCTGGAGATGTGGTCTTTGTTACATGACACGGAGGGGCAAGGTATGGAATCATGGCGACCAATATGTCCGAGGTTTACAACGGTGTTTTGAAGGCGTCGAGATCCCTACCGATCACGGCTATTGTGGGCGAGACTTGGAACAGGACTGTTGGGTACTTTGTGAATAGAGCCATGATGGCGAAGAAGCACATGGGCGAAAACAAACAATACTACGAGGTAATGCAGCCTACATGGATAAGAAGATAGAGAAGGGTCGTTCCCACATTCCTCAAATCATAGATGGCTTAAGGAAGAAGTTCGAGATCCGCCTCATGGCAATCGTCATGGGTCACATTAGAGGATCATAGCGGTATGTACGATTGATGAAAAAGCATATTGCACCTGCAACAAACCCCAGCTTCTGCACAAGCCATGCTCGCATGTGTACGCTGCATGCGCGGTATGGAAGCAGGCGTCGACGCAGTACATCTCAAAGTACTACGACATGCGGCACTTATATGCAACTTTGGAGTGCGAGTTTCATTCATACGGGGTAGACATGCACTACAGGGAATTATGGCCAGGGGAGGTAAAATGGGTGCCTAATGATGCATTGAAGCATGTCGGTCGTGGAAGACGACAAAGCCGTCGCATCCGTAATGACATGGATGATAGCCAGCGTGGGGATCGAGTTCGGCGTCCGAAGTGTAGGCTATGCAAGACGATTGGACACTCCTCGGCGGTGCCCAAACAGGCCATCATCAAGCAACGCTCGTAGTAGCAAGCATAATATTTTCTTTGTACTCATTATTGATTCCATGTATGCGCTTTGATGGTTCTATGTCTCTATGTTGCGAACATTAGCCTGCAACATTTTACCGTGCGTATTTTATGTATGTTTTGCTACGTTTCATATGTTTCCCTGTTGTGTGGGTCATATTGGTGTGCACATTTTATGTATGTTTGGTACGTCACGTATGTTTCCCTGTCGTTACGTTTGGTGTTAATTTTGTTGTCATTGCTTGCACATTTTATTAGCAATGTGGACTAACTTGTTTTCCTTCGTTGGCGGGAGATGGCGACGAGTTGCTAGACCCCGTTGGGATGAGGGCACCGATGCATCATGGACCTCGTGAGAGCGGGCCTCCATGCTTCATCCTTAGGAGCCCCGAGAACACGGCCTCTCGACCGCAGTACATCCCACTACTTGGTACACCGATCGCTACCCATTGCACGTATGTTGGATATCGACATGCGTTCGGTATGATGATGGCGTTGTTGTCGGCTCTTGTTGATCGTTGGAGGCGGAGACTCATACCTTCCACTTCCGGTGGGGTGAGATGACGGTTACTCTGCGGGGCGTGGCGATGCTTACGAGTTTACCCATTCATGGTGCTGCTTTGTAGTACCACCCCAAAGGACCCAGTTGGAAGGTCCATCCGGGTCACCGGTTCGATCATCCGCTCCCGAACAACGTAGTTGGTGTGCCTCATGGATGGCCGGCGGTTCATGACATGTCCCGACACGCAGATGAGGACGCGGTGCGGGCGCGCCGTTGCGTGCACCGCTATTTACTGTTGGGTGGGTCTTGTTCCCTACCACCACCGGAGACTCGTGCGGCCGAGCTACATACACCTAGCGAGTCGTTGGCGGATGGGTGGCTGCCGAGGTGCCACAATATAGCCGGGATCAGCGGTTCTTAGTGCCACATATCGGGGCTTGTGCGATGCCTCGCAGCGTAGTACGGCGATGAGCGGTCCTAGCCGTCTGCTACATCCTTCTGCGATTGTGGTCGTAGGAACACTTTCCGTTGGTAGGCCTTACGCCGATCTGCTGTGCACCCTTATGAGTTCGTCCCGCAGCTTCTACGGCCTTGATGATGGCGATGACCCGTTGATGGGCCCACAATGGGTGCGCGTTGGACACATGGTCACTTACGGTAGGCCAAGGAGAGACCGAGGCGTGTGTACCCGAGTTCCACAACATGTTCAAGACTCTCCACGACGCCGACATAGTCCGGTGGCCATGGACTCCACGGTTTATTATGGACACGGCCCCATGGATTATCATCTCGGTGCGGGCTGGATCACATGTCTTGGTTGGCGACATGTCACTTGGTGTTCTCGCGGTGTGTCGAGCCATACAACCACGCCGAGTCATGAGCGATTCGGCTGTACAGCATATCCCACCCCTGGCGGGCGCCCTCTTGCACCCACCGGTATGTCAGTACACGGTAAATTTAATTAATGCATTACTTTGTGCCCCTACTAACTGTGTATTGTCTCGATTAACTTGGAGGCAATCGAGGCGAGGCCGAGCCAACGAAGGCGGACATTCATACAACGGCCATGGGCGGACATGTGGCGTGACGAGCGCACACGATGGTTACGGAGGAGACACGGGAGTGCGACCTCGACACGTATACTTCATACCTTCGGTGGTACCTTTCACGCACCCGTAATAGGCTTACTGGGCAACCGCCACATCGTCCAGTCGAGGTCATACACGAGGAAGCTATACTGAGCGAGTCGGGCATCATCGAGCGGCGCGTAACGGCGAGGCGATGCGACATTGATATGTAATTAACTCCGTGAAGCATTACGTTTTAACTCATTCTTTGTTTCATCTGCGATTGCGGCGGTTACATCGTATCGCGACGAGTCTCGCTCATGCACTTAACCGTGGGAGTGCAAATTCAAATGCCATTGGACCACTTCAATGCGCAATATCTATGAAGAAGCCATGTCCGCGATCACGGACCCTCGATTGTGGTCGCCATAGAGCGATCTTTGTTATGCGACGCGTCACCGTGGGCGTGATGCACCAGCACCATCAAGACGCCATCGTCCTCACGGCCATCGTCCTCACGTCCATCGCAGATCGAGCGATGAGGCCCGGCTTGATCGCTCGTCCTCCACGCGCCGCACCTTGGTTGGACAATTGTCAATTTTTATTCATCCACTCGATTGCCTTTTATCTCTAACCACATCTTATTCTCGCGGCATTCCCGAGCAGACAAAGCGTTACTACGACCATCGTCCTCCACGCGCCGGACCGTCGGTTGGATAATTGACAACTATTTGTTCGCCCACTTGATTGCCATGTATGTGTAACCACATGTTCTTCTCGCGCAGCATTTGCGGCGAGGATAGCACGTTACTACAGCCATCGTCTTCACGGAGGGCGACGGAGAGACAGCGTGCTCTCAGCCGACGGTCCCTCACGCCGAGGAGCGCCGTGACTCGGCGCACCAACCGAGGTGCGATTGCCCCCTTTCACCTGGCGTGCGATCCGGCCCAAAGAGAAGACCGGATAGGTGGCATGGGCAAACCTATCAAGGGTACCAGTAGCAGAGTACATGCGCGATTTCCTACGGCATCATCATTTCGAGAGCCTCATACCCGATGCGCACTAACGTACTAAGCTAACCACGTCTATTTCAATGCCATCTCATCGCATTGCCCAAAAATTACAGGTTTATACGAACAACAGGTCCATCAATTTCACGGTGGGTGGACACATTCGGACTACCGGTAATTACCATGTGGTATTACTATTTATTATTAATGTTGCTGTCCATTATCTAATTACGCTATACATTGTTAGCGGGACATAGATCCATCGGCAAGCCGAATGGTCGAGCAACATATTCGCCTATCAACACAAGTCCCCACGGGCCATACGCAGGACAACAATGGTCGCAGCTTCGTGATATGACCTTCGCGATGTAACTTTTCGCCCCGTGTTCACCTTCTCGAGAGGACCACATGCGGGCCTGAGGGGCGATGAGAAGATTCGAATGAGTTTTGTAATTAAGTTGTTGTAACGTCGCATGGTTCCGTGCAAGTATTTATGCAATTGTTATGTTTATCTTGTCAAGGGCTTGTGAAATTATTTTACCTACAATTACAACATCATTGCGGGGTGGACACTGCAGCTTCTTCAATGCATTACACATACATAGATTAACTCCGCAAATAGAGAACATACGATAACAACAAGCGAAGGTACAACATAGCATAAAACATTACGACCATAGCGAGAACAACCTACTGACTCTACATATTCACGGTAAGAATGAACATAACACAAGATAGAAAATAGCACACAACATTACATTTATCTTCCACTCCGGTCTATCGAAACGATGCGCATCTCGACGAGTTCGCTACCCCCATGACACCTCTGTCTTGCGAGCGATGTTCGTCCTAGTGCCGATTCATCCTCCCACACGAGAATCGGCAACCGCGAGGGCTTCCTGCGTTTCATGATAAGAAGATTTTAAAGCGTACCTACACGATTTAACCGAATCCGAAACAATCGTACTCACCGAGTGATAGGGACACTTGTAGTAGTGCCGACCAGGATTTGCAGCGGTGTGTGGTCTTACGATCTAACTACCGTGTTGCATTGTGGGCAAATCACCGTGGGTGCCGATGAAGAGGTCTTTGAGATGACTCATTTCGGCGTTCGGGAGTGAGCAGAAAGAAAGCTACAACTAATTCGGGAGATGAGGAGAGCAATGCATGGGTCTAGGTGAGGAATGCTTCCTCTTATAGGCTCGGTGGGGGCTTCAATAGCAGAGGCCACGAATATTAAAGCGCCACGCGGTGAGAACACGAAAGAGGCTAGCTTTGCAAAGAGGTGAGCTTTACGCAGTGACAAGACGATATGATCCCGCTTTATTGCTACACTATAGTCTCTGAAAAGCCTACATAGAGCCATTTATTGCTACACTGGACAGCTGGAAGCCTACCCTGTAATTTATTACGACACTATAGTGTCTGAAAAGCCTACATAGAGCTATTTATTGCTACACTGGTCAGCTGGGGGTCTACTCCCTGGAGACTATTGCTACACTATAGTCTCTGAAAAGCCTACATAGAGCCATTTATTGCCACACTAGCAGTTATTGGCAGCGACAGATCGACAAACACAACAAATAAATTACGACACACTACTAACGTAACCACTCTCTACTCCACATCGTAGAAAAGCGTCGATACAAGGTACAAGCATACACCGCGTTGCCTACATGCCAAAAGAACCTCGTGGCACCCACATTGAGTATTGCTGAGGGGGACGCCTCGGACGTGGCTGGCCGTCGTTGTAGTGGCACGCACATATGCAGCTAGGGTTCGCGCAGCAACATCCGGGATCGTACGAGCTTCCTATGTTCACGACCTCCTCGTTGCCCCTCTCGCGTTGCATCTGTTGGCGGAGGTCGTTGTTCTCCTCGTTGAGAGTCTCGATTCGCTCCTCCAACTCCAATATTCGTTCCCATATTGTAGTCACGTAGATGGCAATACCGTTCATTAGGAGGGTCGATCCAACGTGAGAAGTCGCATTTCGCCATCTGTGGGAAAAAATAGTTACCAAGGATGAACCATAAGTAGTAATGAAAATTATACTATTAGCAATTTCTACCCCTGAGTGTGGGCAACGGAAGAAACATCACCCGCCATCGATTGGTCCATCCAAGACCTGCACAACCGCGTCCTCATTGTGCCTGCATTTTCGCCACGCGGGTTGAGCGCGGCGGCTTGGTACCAGGCGGTACTGTGGACCGAAGTTCTCCCTCCTTTCCAAGGGAAGATCTTCCTTTGGTGACCCACATCCTACTGGACCCTCTACTTCCGACATGGTATGTTTACGCGCACGACGGAGAAGGGGGGGCTTCGATCAATTTAAAGAGTTCTCTACGAGGAGCCGGTGACCAAGAAAAGCACGCGGTGACACGTGTTCACAAGGGTAGGGTAGTCACGGGGCCCCTCAGCGGGTGTCATCATGTCATTTATGGCTTGCTCATTTTTTCTACGCGTGCCCACCTAAGCGGGTGAGGTCACCCTTGCAAAGACTAGGCGGGGCGGCTTTGTGCGTCGACATGACCAAAAGGCGCAAAGGCGGATGCGCATGACTTTACGCGCTGCGGGAAAGAGAGGTCAGCGTTACGCGGTGAGTACACGATGACATATCAAGGCGAGGCGGGACAAGTGGCACGCTTTACGCGGTGACAAGGCGAGGCGAGACAAGTCATCTTTGGGCGTGGATGAGCACAAGACTTGGCGACTTTACGCAGTGAGGGGAAAGAGTGTCACGCTTTTGCATTGACAAGACGAGGCGAGACGAGTCATCTTTAAGCGATGTGACGCAAGACTTGGCGACTTTACGCGGTGAGGGGAAAGAGTGTCACGCTACGCATTGACAAGGCGAGTCGGGCCGTCTTTACTTTCTGTGATGACAAAGACAAGCTTTGTGCATTGCTTTACGCGCATTCGGATGGGCCAACCCTGCACTCTTTCATTAATTCACGGGCACCTTTTCATGGTTGAAATTATCCACACCATTCCAACCCCTTAACGTACATAAGGAGGTGAAAGGGATTTGAGATAAGTCACTCTGAGAATCCAAACCCCACACCTTCAAGATGGACAAGCGGCGAGAAGGCACAATGGGAGAAGATGCGAAGCAATGAGAGGAGACTCGCGACATAGCAAGAGGCGCGGCCCGCGCGAGCGGGCGAAGGCGGTGCGGAGCGGGCCCAAGAAGCGTGCGTGCGAGGAGGGCGGCTCCCGAGAAGATATCCCGCGTTGCACCGCCCTATCCGGCGGTTCCAACGGCGCGTTCGCCGCAAGACCCGCCAAAGGGGGAGAGGCCTCTCTCTGTTGGTGTCAAGATCCATGTAAGTTTGTCAAGTCGAAGCAGCGGCTTAGCCTGGGTATGCGCTACTGGGGTTGCGCAAACTACTCCAGTGACTATCCGGACCGACGTTGGGACACACGCACCTATCGGCGGCGGTAAGAACCAGCGGCGGCGTGTTCCTCCCTACTACTTCTCGTTTCATGTCCGCACTAACATTTCTTTTGTACTCGCAGTCCCCAGAACCCCTGTGCGGGTATCGCAAGTGGATTGACCAAGAGATCCATGAATACGACCAGTGGACTCTCGACTTCCACGAGTGGAATGAAAGAAGGGACTCAGAGATTCGCGAGGCGAGCGTCGGAGCGAAGAGCAGGCGAGCGTATCGTCGGAGGCGCAAGCTCATCACGGCGTGCACGCGTAGGGAGCACGGCTTCGCGAAAGAGAACGCGAAAGGAAGAGGAGCTAGCGGCCAAGGCAAAAGAGGCGGTGAGGAGTTCGACGCGGATGTCGTCGGGAAGGAAAATGGCCCGGTCCAAGCAATAGGTGGGCTTGTTCCGCGTTGGTCCGTGAATGGCCCCGGTTATTAGGTTGTGTGTGTTCGTGTTTGTTTTCGTCGCATAACAACGCGCACATGTATCGTAGGAGTGTGTCGGTTTGTTTTCTATCGTGTAACTTTGTGCGCTATGTTATTTTCATGTTTACCTTTGCATTCAATTCTTCATGTCCTCAATATAAACTTATGTTCTTATTAACCGACCGTTTCTACGCTAATCGTATGTTCATCTTGTCATTTCAATATTCTTCTTTTAGCAATATAAATAGCATGTTGAGACGGATTAAATAATATGCCATATGAGGACTTCAATATCTAATTGTACAAAAAAACTAAATGAAAAGACATCAATCATACTTTTCTCATTTTGACAAATTCCTAAAATTTCAGAACTTTTCATAGTTTTAAGTAGATTTGTGATTTTCATATATTTTAATGTGCTCATAATCTGAGGTAGTCATAATTATGACTTTGCATCCTCACATATTGGTCTATATTGACAAATTTTTTCAGAATTATTGGACTCTTTTAAGGCACTTTTTCAGGTACCTTTTGAAGCTCAATTGGAATGCACAAACTTTCACATAGTTTTGAGCATTTTTCTGATTTTCATATATTTTAATGCACTCATAATCTGAGGTATTCATAATTATGACTTTTCATCCTCACATATTGGTCTATATGTGAAAATTTTCCCAGAATTATTGCACTCTTATAAGTCATTTTTTCAGCTAGTTTTTGAAGCTCAGTTGGAATGCACAAACTTTCGCATAATTTTGAGCACTTTTCTGATTTTCATATCTTTTAATGTGTTCATAATCTGATGTACGAATAATTATGACTTTTCATCCTCACATATTGGTCCAGATGGACAAATTTTCTCCCAATTATTGCACTCTTCTAAGTCATTTTTCACATATCTTTTCAAGCTCAATTGGAATGCAAAACCTCTCTAACTCCTACTTATATTGCAATGCCTACAACGAAAAATCAAGTATGATTTTTACAAATGTTTTACATATACTTTTAAGTAAGTAATCAAACTCTACAATTAATCATATGTATCAGTTTTCACATTTTTATAACTACATTAAGATGAAAGAATTACTATCAAACTTCATGTGTTCAATATGTTCCAAATATTTTTAGATAGTTGTTACAACAAAATTACACAAGCGATAAGCTGGAATGTACGTAAAATTCATATGTTTCAAACATCATTTTATATATCCAAAATTATTTTTATTCTACATATAGAAACCTAAATATAACCTTACAAATACATATAAATTCTATACGCTCGGAAAAAATAACTTTACATATACATATAAATGAATCGATATCTACAATTAATTCTATACATATCCAAAATTTTATTCATTCCAAATATTAATTACTGTACATGTAAATATTTTTAAATACAACTTCATAAATACAATTTTATTCATTTCAAAAATTTATTTCATACACATCAGCACTCGGCGGTGCCAGCTCGGTCGTGCGGACCGGTACCGCACGACCGGTGAGCGATGTAAGCGTCGCGACCGGACCGCATGACTCTCTGTGTTGCCGGTCGTGCGATCGCATCGCATGATCGGACACTGCGTCGGCACCCTCGCTGATCGTGCGATCGGGCGCTTGCGATGCGTCGCGGTGCGTCGGGGGCCAGATCTGGAATTATTTCGCAACCGGTGCTAGTTCGGGAATTTAGGGGCTACAGGGTACTACAAATGTCAAAACTTCCCCCTTTAGCCCTAGTACGTTGCGCTTTTGAACCATGAACGCGGTTGAGCTGGGCGACGAGACGACGATGACGTTGCAGTGACGTCTGCGAGCAGTGAACTGACGAGTGGAGCAGTTCTCGTGCGGTTGTGGCAACGAACCACTACAGGGTGTTTTCTGTTAGGACTGATTGCTTCTGTGTTTCTTTGACATGATAATAAAATGTTGACGTGAATAGTATCATAGCTTTAGATAGTATTTGGAATAATGTTGGCTTATGATTTTTTTACTGTAGCTGACTGATTTTTTACTGTAGCTGAGTTGACTTATTTGGTATAATTAAATTTTAAAAAATTTAAAAATAGAAAAAACATGTTAGCTTATCACGGAAAATGCAAAAAAATACAGAAAAAATAAAAAAATAAAAAATGGAATAGTAAAAAAAAGCCTACGCCGGCGTCAAAAGCTAGCGTTTCGCTGCAGACTACTCAAGAAGATATTTAGATAATCTTCTTTTTGAGAGATCGTCTTATTTTAATATTTGACTTATTGGCTTCCTTCCGAATAAGCAAAAAGCGGTAGGCAAGAGAAAAAAAGAGAAGGACATGCCTCTTTACGAGAGAATTACTGAGCAGCGAACGTGCTCCTTTCCTTCACGATAAAACCCCAGCTCAGCGCGCGTCCTCTCCTGTCCTCGCAGCCAAGAAGCAGCAACAGGAAGGAACGAGAACGAGGGTGGCAGATGAGCTCTGCGGCGGCAGCGGGCATGGGGAAGGTGGTGTGCGTCACCGGGGCGTCGGGCTACATCGCGTCCTGGCTCGTCAAGCTGCTCCTCGAACGCGGATACACCGTCTGCGCCACCGTGCGGGACCCCGGTGAGCGCCGACGTCTCTAATCTGTTCCCATGCCGTTTATTGGATTGTTTCCTGTAATCACCGGAATGTTTGGTGGAATCGTTGAGATGTTTTGGTTCGTTCCGACGAGGAGCCGACTGATTTGGGGACCAGATGTCCCATCCCGATCGGTTTTAGGGTGGTAAATTGGAATCAATTTGGCATTCCTTCTCTGCTCCCCTCTGTCCCCACACCCCAAGCCAGTGATGTTCTTCTTTGATAATCTCAAAAGGGGAAAAATACAGGGCCCTAATTAAAGAAAGATGCTCTCGATACTACGTTATATCCTGGATTAGCCGATTAGGATCTTACTGTTTGGGGCGATTTGGGGAAACATCGATGTCTCACTACTGCAAGGATTTTTCAGTCTAAGGCACTAAGCAGCATGCGTTCCGGCTTGTGGATAAAACTGCAAAGCTGATTGATCATAGTAGTGTTGCTAGCGTTCAAGTTGCTTATTAGTTTCTTATTGCCCCGATAAGTAGTCTGCAATCATCTTTCTGTTAGCTTTGACATGTTAGCACTTCACATTGTTAGGAGAAGTTTGAATTTCATTAGTTGTAGTTGGTAATGCTATGCAATGCCTTTTTTTTTAAGAAACATATGAAATGCCAATTTACCTTTTTATTTTTTCAGCTGACCCAAAGAAAACATTGCACCTGCGCGCCCTGGATGGGGCAAAGGATAGATTGCACTTGTTTAAAGCAAGCTTGTTGGAAGAGGGCTCTTTTGATGCTGCAATTGACGGTTGTGAATGTGTGTTCCATACAGCCTCTCTTTTTATCACACTGTAAAAGATCCTCAGGTTAGTATTATGAGTAGTTCATGACCATTCAGTGCAAATCCCAATTGTCACGTTCCCATGTTGATCTCAACATACAAATAATCACATGTTGATTTATTTTTTTTACTGAAGATGCATTGCATCAGAGGAGTATTGATATGTAGAACTTTTGTGTTTACATCAGAGTGCGGGCCTTGGGCCCAAGGCCCGATCGGGTTATAATTAGATATTGGTTTCTATTTGAGTTAGAGATTAGATTCCTTTTGTTAGAGATATAATTAGATATATGAGATGAGTTGCTATATTTGTTAGAGATATAATTGGGATTAGAATATATCATTGGGGAGCCATCTATATAAGGAGACTACTGCATGATATTGGAGGAATCAGAGAAATATTATAGTCTTTCTCATCTAGTCTCTCCCTCTCCTTCTCTGACACCATCCAGGCCATCTTTTTGGTGGTGTTTACTCAGGTTCATGACAACTTAGTATCGAGCGATCGATCCCTTCCCGACTTACGCTACCATGATTTCGACCAAGCGCTCTACCATCGGATGGCAACCATAATGGACAATATGAGCAAGCGGATGAGCGAATTCCTTGAGAAGCTACAAGAGATGAAGAAGGCACGTCATCATCAACACGGATCCCAACAACAACAAAATCAAGAACCACACCACCGCCAGATACCACCGACCACATCACCAGCGCATCCTCTCCGGCGTCTCCGCCCAGCGGCACACCCGGTGTCGCCCGGCATGAGGCCCCCCGACTGTGCCACCAATGGCGTCTCGGGCCACCCAAAGACTGAGCGAACAGCGCCTTCTTCGCGCGCACTACCTCGCCGCCGCCGCCGCCGGCGAGATCAAGCCTGCGTCTCTCGCCGGCGTGGCCGGTTGCGAGACAACCCGCGCGAAGGAGAGCAAGGCCCTTCTTCAAGCGGTTCTACATGTCCATCAACGTCGGCGCCCTCATCACCTCCTCGGTGCTCGTCTAGGTCCAGATGAACGTCGGCTGGGGCTAGGGCTTCGGCATCCCCGCCGACACCTCTACCCATGCGCGCGCCTCGCCTCGCGGCCAACTCCTCCGTCGCGCGCCGCCCGGATCGGCGTTCTCGCCGCCGGTCGCGCCACTGCCGTCGCCGCCGAGATTCGGCCGCCGACTCACTGTCGATCTCGCCCGCTTCAGCCCGCCGCGATTCCGTCTTTGAGACGCGCCGCCGCCGCCGCTCGAATCCGCCTCGCCGCGCCGTCACCACATCCTGCTGAGCCGCCTCGCTTCGTGGCGAAACTCTCCTCCGTCTGTCGCCGCTCGCTGGCCGTCTCGTCTGCGTCGCCGCCTCGCCCGCCGCCCGCTCGCGCCGCGCCGCCTCGCTGAGCCACCTCACGCCCGCTCGGCGCCGCGGTTCACCGCGTCGGCCAGCGCTCCTCAGCCGCCGCTCGGATCCGCCGGACCGCGCGCAACCACCGGCCGCTTTCCGTGCCCTCGTGCCGCCTCCTCCGCTGGTGGCTGGATCGCCGCCACCGAACCACCGCTGGCCTGGTTGCCCCGCCGAGGCTCACCGCGATCGCTCGGCCGCCGCCGCGCCATGCCGGTTGGCGGCCGCTTTGCCCGCAGAGGGCTGCGCCGATTGCCCGGTCCGCGCCTCAGTCGCCACGGCCATTCCTTGAGAGGATCGGGAAGACACATCGATTGGATTAAGAGTAGGTAGCTTCTTTTAGAAGCTAAGCAAAAAAAAAGTCAAAATAAAAAAATAAAAAAAGCAAAAAAAGAAAAGGAAAAGAAAAGAAAGAAAAAAAGAAAGAAAAGAAAGAAAAAAACAAACAAACAAAATTTTGCAGGCATTGTTTAACCCTGTTCTGCTTGGATCAAGTCGGCCGTCTCCATCCGCTGCAGAACTCCGCCATCGTTTGTCTCCTACACGGCGTCAAAGTCATGATCGCGCCTAGCGGCTCGAGGGCCAGTGCATGTCCGAGAGGTGTAGTGTGCAGTGTGGGCCTTGGGCCCAAGGCCCAGTCGGGTTATAATTAGATATTGGTTTCTATTTGAGTTAGAGATTAGATTCCTTTTGTTAGAGATATAATTAGATATATGAAATGAGTTGCTATATTTGTTAGAGATATAATTGGGATTAGAATATATACATTGGGGAGCCATCTATATAAGGAGGCTACCGCATGATATGGAGGAATCGAGAAATATTATAGTCTTCCTCATCTAGTCTCTCCCTCTCCTTCTCGCCGACACCATCCGGCCATCTTCTTGATGGTGTTTACCAGTTCATGACAGTTTCTAGGTAAAGTTACTACAAGAGCTCTAAGGATAAAGAGTATTAATATATCTGAACTTCTGACTGTACTTAAATATATGCATTGTTCTTACGCATGTCACCTATGAACCAACATGTCCTTCAGATTTTTGCAATTAGCCAATTTCTTATACGGATATGTTGCGGCAGTGTGCTTTAATATGCACTAAGGCGTACCAGTCAAGCTCTCACATTGTGTGGGGTCTAGGAAGGGAATTTCTAGGTAGTCTTTCCCTGCTTTGCAGAGGGCTACCGAACCCTCGACCACCACAATGCTTTAATATGCACTATTCGTAGTATTTCTTTCCTAATCACGCATTTGGCTAAGAATTGCACATTTTTAATTCCAAGGTTTCTCTTGGAAATTGTCCACCAAACATGATGCCCCCTTCTATTTGTTTATGCCTTATGCATGTATGCCCCACTTATAACTTTTTTCCAATAAGTAAAATAAAAAATCAATAAGTAAAATCCAAAATTTCCCAGCCAGAGCAAATGTTGAATTTCAGAACAAGATTTACAACTTTTTTGGACAAACTAAATGTTTAACAAGGGAGCTCCTTAACAATCTACATCATGATTTCACCTTGTTGGAGTTGGACCAACTGTTGACCTTTTAACTTTTCTGGAAGTAATAGAATTTAATTAGTTCATTAAGGAGTTCTGTGATGTTTTGTCTTATATATGCATGTCTTGCAGGCTGAGTTACTTGACCCAGCAGTCAAGGGAACACTTAATGTTCTGGGTTCCTGCAAGAAAGCTTCTATTAAAAGAGTGGTTGTAACATCATCCATCGCTGCTGTTGCCTACAATGGGAAACCAAGAACTCCTGATGTAGTTGTTGATGAGACATGGTTTTCACTTCCAGAGCTTTGTGAAAAGTATCAGGTAATATGCCTTGATTGTGCAAATAGCACTTTGGTTGCTTGGCTTATATGGAGTGGCACAAAATGGCATAAACAAATATCGCTTATTCTGGTCGCTCTATATGTCTGCCACTGCCACTCTACCTGCATTCAGATGCCTTTGTTTTGTTTATTCGCTGACTTTTTCATACGAATTTTATTTATTTAAAGGTCTCTGTACAGGAGACATGTATTGTGCAGTACACCTCTACTGGAATTTGGATAGATTTGTTTCTTAGGATAAGAGGGTCGTATCATCATTGTGAATACTGTTTGTTTTGTAGTTTCAGACCAGTCTGTAGGTTGAGGCCTACAAAAAGTACATAATGCATAATGAGAAGTCCAGGTAGAGAAAACTCACTGTCAATTGATCTCGTTCTATGTGTATTTAGGTTAGATTTAGGTACTTGGTTAAATCAACACTTATGTCATTATGTGATAGTTAGTCATTCTCTGTCCTTTGCTACTAAACAATTGCAGAACAGCCATCAGCACATTGGTTAGTCTAGACGTCGTGCTGAATACAACATAGTATCAAATGAATGTGGAAGGGATATTTTTTCACTTAAGTACTATTCCCATATAACTGGTGCCTACACTTGTCATTATCAGTACACGATTTTAGTTTGATTGGGATATATGTCTGATTCCTTATGCTGACTGTAAGCTTAGTTATAATTTCTGCCTTCCAAGAGTTCTTCTAACATTTTTTAATCTGACTTGACTAGTGGAGATGAGAACAAAGTTTTTTCTTTGTCTTTTTACATTAATGATCTCTGGAAGTTTATTTCCAGTTTCTTTTAGATATCTATTTTGAATTTCTGTACTTGGATTGCACAGTATATCTGCTCTCTTTATTTTCTAACTGTTCATTCTGCTTCAGCAATGGTATGTCCTGTCCAAGACACTTGCAGAGGAGGCTGCTTGGAAGTTCTCAAAAGATAATGGTTTGGAAATAGTTACAATAAACCCAGGAATGGTCGTCGGCCCCCTGTTGCAGCCTACACTGAATACTAGTGCTGAAGCAATCCTGAAGCTAATCAACGGTATGTGGCTTGACCAATTAAATTTCCTGAAGTGAAATGTATCTACAGTAGAATTCTTATGCGCTTTATGCCTACACTCATCTTGCATTCGTCATTGAGAAAAAACACCTATTCACCATCAGGACAATTGAGTCTAGTACTCAAATAGAAGGTGCAAACCAGTTCACGGTATTCCAAACTATGTTAAATTATTATTAATTTTTTTTGGAAACTGATGCAAGCACTGTGAGATGTTGCCATACTGGAAGAATTCTACTTTTAACCGTTCATCTAACTAATAGTTGTGTATCCTAAAGCCACTGGTTGCATTCATGGTCATGGTAAATTATGTGAATCTTCTAAGCAATGTGAATAAGAAGGCTATGTTAAATTGGCTTGGAATGTGGTACTCTGTTTCTCAATCTTGTAGCAGCCACATAATTGGGACATTAGGTTGTTTATTTATGGCCTATGGTACCTTCTCTATGTTTTGCTGTGTCTTTGTCCCCATTTCTTTGGGCACTTGGGAGTTGATCTTTATTTCCATGTCAATGTTATGGACATAGATGCATCTAGCAGGGAAGATATTGGGGTGATTTATATTTATAAAAACACGAACCAAATAAATGCTTATGACTGAAAAAAAACTGTCCAAATTACAGCGGTTATAACAGAGAAGTGCGCTCTATCAAGAAAACCTTTCTGTTTGGACTCTTGGCATGAAATAGAAGAGATGTAATCCAAATCCTTCTCGTTTTCTTGCAGGATCATCTTCTACATACCCTAATTTCAGCTTTGGATGGATAAACGTTAAAGATGTTGCCCTGGCACATATCCTTGCATATGAAGTTCCTTCAGCAAATGGAAGATATTGCATGGTTGAAAGAGTTGCTCACTACTCGGAGGTTGTCAAGATTATACACGAGATGTATCCCAACATTACACTGCCAGACAAGTAAGTTAATATTCTTTGCAAGCATTCTCTTGAGTGACTCCCTGTGGAATCGAATCCAGGACAGTATTGTGTTGGATATTATTTATTTCTCAGTTTGTTCTTCATTTTTGTTGAGGACTAAATGTTATAAATGTTTCCCTGTCATGCCACAACATTATAATAAAAATTCACTGTGTGTGGTTCAGTACGTGTTCCCTCTTTTCTGTTTGCCCAGATCTCAGAATGAGCGACAATACTCTTCTTTTTTTCAGGTCTGCAGATGACAAGCCATTTGTCCCAACTTACCAGGTATCGAAGGACAAGATAAGAAGCTTGGGCATCGAGTTGATTCCCCTGGAGACAAGCATCAAGGAGACTATCGAGAGCTTGAAAAACAAGGGATTTGTTACTTTCGAGTCGAGCCATCTGTGAAACAGCAGATAGCAATTCTTGATGTTGGATAGCATAGCTAGTGGCAGACACAAAACTAAGCATGAACGAGATACATATTTTGTTTACATAAAATGGAGGCAAATTGCGGTTTGCGGAGATCCTTTCAAACTAGGTGCCTGTCCGGCCCGGATAGTTCCTTAGCCCTTCAAGGGGACACGTACTTCCTGGTTTTATGGAACTACTGGGTATCCATCTGTTTGTGTTTTCCAGTTGCTTCCTACCTGATCACTTATTTCTCATGCGGTCGTGCCTATCAATGGATTAATGATGAAGCCATGACCATGAACACGTTAGCTACTCGTCAGAAGTTCTGTTCAGGCAAATAGGAAGCCGTGCTCGTCCATTTTTTTGATCAAGGCCCCCTAGTATTTGTTTTGTTACTTTCCATTATATTGATTTGAGAATTGCTATTTTCTTGCGCCCCGCTTGATGCCCACCGCGCACATTACCCATGCCCCTCACCTCTCCACCACCAACTTCCTTTCCCGGTGACCCATGGAATTTATATATATTTAACAAGTAATCTCCGCTAATTACAATCAATATTATTTCTCTTTAGATGAAAATTAAGTACCAGTTCTTACCATATTTCACTTGATTTGTTCAAATATTACAATCAACAAATTGATTTCTACATATTTTTGCTGCAACACGCGGGGTATCCTTCTAGTATTTTTAAATAGGATTTTCTTTATTCCACTTAACTTCTATCTCCTTGTTCCCACTTTTCTCTCTCTCGTCTGCAACCCCAAGTATGGTATAGTAGCACACATTGACACAGTACATGAGAGAGATGCATGTCAACTACTAATTACTTTAGGTTTTTTAAAATACTTTTTAGTGTATAATTGATAGAAAAAAAATAATGACAATGGGAATTGGGGGTATAAACAGTCCATCCTCCTTTAGTTGGATGATGCCCTCCTAAATTATAAAAGTGTGATTTGCACGTAAGGGTTATCCCTTGCTCCATCTCCACCTTTCGACTTGTGTATTCCTGCCGTGTTTTTTTGGGTGTAGTATTTGCATAATTGGGTAATCGGCTAATCCCTTGTACATGATACTTCCTCCGGTTACGAAAAGAGTGATGTCTTAGAATACGTGCAGTCAAATCCTATTAACTTTCACTACATATGTTGTTTAAAATATATGGTTTGAATATATGAAAATGGTACGAATGAATTTATTATAAAAATATTTTCATAATATTGCACTTTTACAACTTTTATCAAATATATGATAAGAGAATTTAGTAGCGAAAGAAGCGACTTGTTGACTTTAAAAAGTAAAAAAAACGTCACTCTTTTGTAGGGAGTAATAAATAAAGTTTACCCGGCCGAGTGATATGATATAACAGAGAAGAATTATTGTTCATTAAGTTGATAAGGAATCTACTCTGATTGGAACAGGAGTTGGTGACAATGATAATTAACAATTAAGAGATTCCAATAGCCCAGCAGATAGCACACTAAGCCGCACGTAGCATGCCAGTTTCTTTACAGGGAAAAAAACACACTCGAATGTCCATCTGCAGTGAATCACATCCGTTAATTTGGAAGACTATCCGTAGAGAGGAAATTGATCCATGTCATATAGACACAACACTAAAGATAGTCCTTGAGATGTCTCTATATGACCTTACATGCTTTTACTTCTTGTATGGGCCATTAATATTCTAGGAGACATCAACTAATGATAGATCATGTGGGGAGGTCCCGTAAGTTAGTGATGAACAATTGACACCGAGAAATGTGTTGAATCTAGAGTTTTGCAAAGGGGTTGCAAATTCTGGAAAATTAAGTTGTTGTCATGTTGATGGCGGTCTGATCAGTCTATAGGGACGGTTTGACCGGCTATAGGGGGTGGTCAGACCGGTTGGCACGGATCAACTAGTAGGCTAGCTGATACGCAAGGGTGACGCGATCTTCACAACACAAAAGAACAACTAATTTCTCTCTTCTCCTTGCGGCAACAATAGGAATTAGGGTTGCGGCTAGGGAAGTATTTCCCAACCAATTAACAACCCTTCTTCCTCTTCCTACAGCAACAATTGAAACTAAGGTTTTGGCTAGGAAAGTGTTTCCCAACCGATTAGCAGCCCTCTTCTTCTCCTTGCGCCAATTGTAGATGGATAGTAGGGTTGAATTGCACTAGGCTAACAAGAGTGCTGAAATAGAAGCAACCAAACGGGTCTCCCAAAACCGTGAGCAAGGATTCATGAATTCAGAAGGATGAACATTATAGGTTCAATTCCGTAACTCAAGAAATTCAGCACTTAATCTACGAAATTCACTCAAACCCTAAATGGAAAAAACCTCAACATGCACTCACAAGTTTGCGCCACAACATTGTGACTTTTCTGTTTTTACTTCTCAAAGCATAAACATAACTATTTTCCCCTTACATGGGGTATGCCCCTTCGCCTTATATTGGTGCTCATAGCATAGCCAACACACGCACAACTCACATACGCCTGGCCCAAGGGTGACTCCGACTCAAACCTAACTAGACTCCTACGTATTCAACTCTAATTCTTAAGAACTAATGTATGTTTACAATGAGACTTGGACTCTCTAAATAAAGAAGCTATCACATGGAATAGAAACAGACCCACAATTTGGAAACCAATTCGATTAATAAAGAAGTAAGGACCAGCATGGAACCAATCCGAATCTGATAGGTTTCTGGCTTCTTCTCTGGCTTTTCCCATGTGACGTTGTACTGTCTCCTTCCTTGGCTTGGATTGTTTTCTAGCTCCTTTCTTGGCTTGGCATTAATTCATGGCTCCTCAAGGCTTCTTCTTTCTTTATCTGCACGGCATGCACATGATGGCCCACTCAAGACTCCCCTTCATCCACGTTCCACACACTGCATAACAATTAGCCTTCCCTCTTTCTTCGCGTGCAAGACTCGCAACCCCAATCGTTCATTCTCGCATAAATACACATGAAGGAGGGGGGAAACTGCCGGGAATGGAGGAGTTTTGATGAGAGGGATTGAATGCACTTGATTGCGTGAAGAATCGTTAAGAAAATCATGTGTTTTGAGAAGCTTCAAGAAAGCTTTAATGGCGGCCATGCACGGGACGCGTCTGGAGGAAGAAGGAATAGAGGAGAGAGAAAAGAAAAAAGAAAAAAAAAGAAGAAAAGAAAATTTTTAAAAATTTCAAAAAAAATCCACAAAATACCTTGGAACCTGAAAAGATCAAATAAAATAATTTTAGATTTAATTGAAGTTTATTTTAATTATTAAAAATGTTTTTATTTTTCTAGATTTAAATTAATACAATAAATTATAAATAAAGCTTAAAAATTTTAAAGAAAATCATAGAGGCTTCTTAAGCTATTTTGGACTTAGAAAATTATTTTTAACTAAAAGTTAGATATTTTTCTTTATAAAATATTTTTAAAGAAAGGTCTTTTTAAAAGTATAAAATCAAGTTAGCTAAAATTTTAAAATTTAAGAAACCAAATCACTTGATTTTTATTTTAAACTAAATTAATTATTATTTTATTTATTTATTTTATTATTTTTCCTTTTTAAAAAAACCTGGGATGTGACACATTTCCTCACCCCACAAGGACCATCTCTTCGGTCGGCTCCCGCTTGGCCGATTCTGTTTCCAGTGGTAATGGATTCCACCGCCATTTCTTGGCTTCTTCCCCACCCCTTCCACCTAGGATTGCTCAATTCAATGATGCAGTGCCGTAATATTAATTGGCTTTTGTGGTTCGTTCGCCTAGGAATCCGTTAGCGTATTCGTTTGCTACGGAAAGAAATAGATTTGGGAAAAAGCCTCGCATTTGGCAACTTCGTTGCCCTGCAACCTTGTTTAGGTTTTTCATGTTACAATGTGGACATGAAAAGATATGAATTTGTCCAGCGATTCTTAGCACAGATAGTTTTGTCAAGTGATTAATCCCTTATTCAATCGTGTTTAAGGGACATCGAAGCAACTTGCCTGTTTGGATGCATCAGAAACATCCCATAAGGCCATAACTATTGATTATTGAGTTCTGTCTTGATTAGGAGGAACAAATGTGCAACAAACATGAGAAATTGTTGCTTTGTCTCAGGAGTCAAGACAGCCTACTATTTCATGTGAAATTGTGTCGTATAAAAGTATCTAGAGGACAATATGCTTGGACAACACCCAAAATCTTACAACACTTCGCACAGTTGGTGATTTCTTTTTTACCTTTCATTTTATGAGGTAATGCTGCCATATTCTTGTTTCTGCTTCACCTAGTCCCTTATGCATGCAAATTGCCCTGTGCCGAGAACGAGAACTGCAAATTGCCCTGTGCCGAGAATGAGAACTTGATAATCCATGTTTTGATTTTGTAGATATTTGAGTTTTAAACAATACAAAAGTCTACAAATTTAAAATCTTTGTGGGAGAGACCTGCAGCAGGTGAACACTTAATATATATCTGTCAATGTATTATCTCCTGAATTTCATTGAGTGTATCATGAATTATGTGTTTTCATCTTCATGAAATGGCAATTGTCTCATCCATCCAAGAAGCACAAAAGGACAACTTAAGGAGTTTTAACAATTATATGATGTAAGTTCTTGAGGTTGGTTGCTTTTTCTTGCTATTCTATTAAAATTTCTATTTGATCAGGGCTAGTAGCTGTGGTAATGCCTTTTAGATTGCAATTTCTTGGATCAGCTTGGTATATGTTAAGAGTAGTTTGTCAAGTTTCTATACCATCCAAACTTTGTTTGTGTTATTCGTATTAACATGACGCTCCTTTCAAAAAGCAATAGTGTTTCTGATAGTGTTGTAATTTGGTTTGATGTAACTCTTATCACTGTTTTAACATTCAAGGGACAAATGTCTTCATTTTTTTCATTGCTACATTTGTCACCTATTATAGTCTGCTCGGAAGTGCATATTTCTAGTGATTTACCGTTCAATTCTAAACTTGTATAATATCTTTGTTGTAGCCTTGTAGGATGACTGGCAGAAGGAGAAGCAAGATTTCTTGCTGATGGGAAAAGAGCAAAAAAGGGCAAAATTAGCAAGGTATATAACTATTATTAATCTTTAAAAGTTGCTATTTAATTCATGCCATTAGGCTCGTCTTATGTTGCCCATTTCAGGCGGAGCAGAATTAGATATAGGGGCAATATTGACAACAAGTAGAGTAGAACCAATGAATTATGTTGGATTTACCGATCCAATAGTCACATATCAAAGTAATATATTTCGTAAATTACAATACAAAGAAAATTACATCTCTGTTAACTTAAACTTAGCTCTACGACTACCAGCAAGATCATAGGTCTTAATAATATCATCATTACTAATCTTTGCGGCCAATTCCTTTTCAATATAAATTACCAAACAATCTCGTAGAAATCCATCTCCTATTGTACTTCCCATTGTAAAGGAAAATTTAGATAGTGATTACTGATTAGATAAGAGTCTATTGCATCGGAGTCGGGAGGCAAAAAACTATCCGGCACCATACGGAAAAAGAATCATATAGGAAAAGACAGAATGAAAGTACATGCCACCCTTTAATTATAATTACATGATGCATGATTGCATTTGTCCCTGTCTAATCCATTGATGTATCATATATATAAGCATGGCCATATTACAAAAACCTTGAAGTCTGATTTCTTTTCTAGCCCCCAATACATGTATGCGTTCCTATTGTTAAAGTAAAACTTGCCCTGTTGCCAAGCTCTCAAATAGTATTCGATTCGATTGATGCAGCAATAAATTTATTAAGTATGCCACCAAGGTTGAAAATGTGCCTAGAAGAAAGTAGTTTCGATGGATAATTAATTAATTTGGAGCTACCAATATATATCGGAAACGTTGATGCATGCATGCATGGGTAGGCCTCGGGATCTGGCAAAGTATCAAGTTAGCACATGCAGATGATGCTACGCACTTATACAAATAGAATTAAACTAGCACAACAGAGAGGAAATTGAATCGATACTTGGCTGAAGATCGATCGAAGCTGCTGCTGCTAAGTAGTCGATCTGGAGTTTCCTAACATGTCTGATGCAATCTGGACAATCTGGTGTTGTGTTTCATGGTCACTCAAAGATGCAAGCGAGTCGCCAGATTACAGAAGGTTGGGGGGTGCCAGGCCCCCTCTGGCCCCCCTCTCTCCGCCACTGCCCATTTCCTCATAAGAAATCATTAATATTGTATTATTAGTGTATCTATATACGCTTATCGTTGTATCGATGTTTTGAGAGAACTGGTGTGTCATGGTATCGGCGTATCGATATCGACGTATCCTAACAACCTAGCTCTGGAGTTCGAAAACCTATTCTAAAAATCCTAGGTCCGCCATTGTCCAATATACCATATCTTTAGAAATAGTTGTGGTGTACTATTGTATATGCACTAAGAGCATCTCCAATAGTCACATATCAATTGTCGATTAGCCCACCATATCACCAAAATGCCTAGGTGGGCGAGAGAGAGGTGTGTCATCGTGTGAGGACATGATGACCCTTGCACACAAAACAAGACACAAGAGATGACGGATTTGTGCTATTGGGTGTGTCATCCTCTATCCACATAGTTTGTGGGCCCACTGTCGTGGTTGACGATGGAGGAGATACCACGAGTGCATGGCGGAGAGGGAGGGTGGTTGGCTTAGCGGCGAGGAAGGTGGATGGAGGCCGGCGGAGGAGGAAAAAGGGGTCGGTATGAATGGCATCAGTGGTGAAGGAGAGAGAGAGAATGGCGGGAATATTAAAAAAACTGACAAGGGGGCCCACTTGAAAGAAAAAAATGGAAAATGTTGATATTGTGAAATGTGCTAGAGATAACTTGTTCAAGATATTTTCTTTAGGATTCTCTCTTGTTGATGTGAAAAATGATATGACAAAATTAGAGACAACACTATTGTACATCTCTTAACATAAATGATGGGCTAGGATCTCGCCTAATCTAGGACCACCTAGTATAGAGCTTAAGCATGGTTGTGAAAATTGATCTTGGTCGAGCGTAGCGAGTTAGGCCAGGTCACATTAGGAAGAAAAAATATAAACCCTACATCTATTTTCTCAAGCCATCTCAATGGTATTTTTGCTGGTTTGTATGCTTGCATGTTGGTAATGCAAGCTAAGGTTGGTTAGGTTAGGTGTTCCAACCAGACCTGGCCAAATGGGCCATCCGGCACAGCTCGACGTGGGCTTGGCTAGGCACAACCCATTTAGATACAGACCAGTTGGCATGGCTAATTAAATGGGCCATGTCGTACTGACCCATGGGCTTAGCCTTGAACCTAGGTATGGCTCAAGGAGGTCATGGGTTGTGATGTGCTAGTCTGGGCACTTTTAGCCTAATGGGCTTGGGCCTGTGTAGCCCATCGGGGCGGATTACACTGACCTGCTGGTCGAATCATTGCCATCTAATCTGTCCCTATTGGCTTGCTCCTCCTCCTCCTTCTCAATCTTGACTCTGGGCCGCCTTGCTCCTCCTCCTTAGTCCTTTCCTCATTACCGCTTCCACCATTGCATTGCTGGCAATGGCTCCCTAGCTCCACGTCACCAGTTGACCCTGAGTTCCTACTCCTCTCTCTCTCTTCTACCCTTCCGCTGCCCTCCCTCCTTGCTTAACTACCGGTGAGGAGGATGAAGTGATGCACCGATCTAGATCTACCAAGGTGGCCTATAGCCATGTCCCATGGCAAACCAACAAGACATCGAGGCTATCGATGAGCGCATGTTCCGTCGATGACAGTCCCACACAAATGGCGATTCTGTGGTGGTGACTTAGCCAAATCCATATTTGGATCTATTTCCTCATCGCCGCCAACCCGACTACTAGCTCCATGTCTCTAGCTATGACAATATACACGCTCCTCGTCTCTAGCTAAGGCTCCTGGCTTGTCGGGACCAAAATTCCAAATCTGAACCCTCTATCTATTGCTACACTAATTCCATGTCAAAGCTAGTGTACATAGTTAAACATTGATAATTACATTACCAAATATGGTTTATTACAATGGTAGAGTACCGACATTAAGGCCACTTAGTACCAAAGAGGCTACAAAATCTTACTAAAATACAAAACTCAAAGTGAAAACAAATAAAGTAAACTCCAAAGATAACCCATCAATTCGCCACGAGGCAATTGGTAGGAAAACATAACCTAGACCTCAGGAAAGCCTTCATCAATTTTGCGGTGAAATAGTCGTAGTCTCCTTTTGCATCTTCGTATTCTTTTGAGATGATATGTAGATTACAATGTGAGTACATAGAGTACTCCGCAAATCTTGGAAAAAATGTAATTATATGCAAGCTTAACGAAGGAAGGATAATATTAGTTCTTTTGTACAAAGCAACATATTTAGTTCAATTACCATTATAAAATTCTAAAGCAACAATTTAACAAAGTAATCGCAATAATTAAAACTAACATAATTTTTCTAGTAAAGGTTCTAATCACCTACACTATTAGACATTCTCTAACTCCAAGGTTCATGAACTACGGGTTGCATCCACCTACACTAGCTCCATCTGCAATGTAATATCCTGATTTTTGGGGATTTTTAAGACCTGAAATTTAAAAATTAATTTTTGGAATTTTTCTAAATTTAAATCAAGCTTAAATAAATTTTCAAAAATTTAAACAGATTTAATATGATTAAATTAAACTTCAACATTAGCTGGAAATATTTTATTTGGGTTCCTGGTGTCTCAAGAAATTTTCTGATATTTTTGGTAAATTTTTTTTGGATTTATTTGCTATTTTCTAGAGCTTTTTTATTATTAGTTGCATTTTCTGGAAAAAGAAATGAAAATAAAAACCCTCGCCCTTCCTCCGCGCCGATGTCGCGGTTGCCGCGGCGGCGATCCGCGCCTCCCTCCTCGGCTCGGCCCGCCCCGCCTTGTCTCCATCTCGGCCGCCCGATCCCCCGCCCCGCCCACGCGTCGCTCATCCGAAGCTTCCCCGCGCTCCGCACCGGCCCGGCTTGCTCCCGCACGCGCGCCCGCCCTGCCACGTGTCGCGCCGCTTGTGCTCGCCCGCGCGCTCGCCTCGCGTAACCCTAACCCTAACCCGCCGCCTCGCCCCGCTCGCTCCCCGTCGACCGCACGCGGCGGCCATCCGCGACCCGCACCGCGCCCGCCGGACTCCCTCTCCACCGTCCGATCGGCCACGCGTCGCCCGCTCATGCCCTCGTCCCCGATCGGAACCCTCGCGGCGCCCGTCTCCGACTACGCCTCAGTTCGCGTGTTTCTTCCCGAGTTCGTCCTCGGTTCGCGTGCTTAAAAGTGCGTGCGCCGCCGCCCCTTCTCCTCCCTCGCCGTCGCTCTCGCCTCGTCCTTGCACCGGCGTCGCCGTAGCCCCGTCGTCGGCATCGTGCCCGCGCCCGCGCCTCGGCCGGACTCGAACTCGCCGGTGCCTCGCCTCGCTGCCATCGTCGCCGTCCTGGAGTTCCTCCGCCTCGTCCCTCGCCGATGTAGCCCGCTGCCGTCTCGCCGCCGGTAAGCCGTCGCCGGACCCCTCCCCGTTTTCCCTCGCCGTCGCTCGAACCCGCTGCCGTCCGCTGAACCCTCCGCGCGTGCGTCTTCGGTCGCGGAACCACCCGCCGCCGTCGCTCGCCGCGCGCCCGCGCGCCTCGCCGGACCGCCCGCGCCGCCTCGCACCTAAGCCACATCAGCCCTGCCACCTCAGCCCTCCACGTCAGCCCTAAGCCTACGTGGCAGCCACGTGTCACGCCACGTCAGCCAAATCCCGCCACCCGAGCCACGTGGTAGCCACGTCGACCGCCATGTCGGCATGACACGTGGCGGCACTAGCGGTGCCACGTCGACCACACCGCGCCCGTGGCGTGACACTATTCCGTGTGCTGGGTTCACGGTGGACTCGTTCGCCGTGCGTCGGGTTCACGACACAATATATTTTTCAATTTCCGGCCTTTTCCTTGAATCCAATTTTTGAGAGCCCGTTCTCCTCCGTCCTAGCTCCGATTGACCTTGTTCTTTTTTCTAAATTCATCTAAAATCGAGCTCTAGCTTTTGGTTCTAGTTTCATGATTTTTGGAGTTCATTTGCTTGTCATTTTATGTGTTTATTTTATTTTGGTCGTTTTCTCTCGTTAGATTCGGATTAGGAGGAGCAGGATTGGCGCTCAAGACCGAGTACCTCGTTGAGCATAACCAAGGCAAGTCATGTCCTTTGATCATGTTGAACCCAGTTTTCAATCTATTATTTAATTATTTTGTTTTTAATTGCATTGCATCGCTATTTTTATAAACCTTTGTATTGGTAGTTATTGTCCGAATGAATTCATCCCTCCTTGATAAACTTTGAACACCCTGATACCCTTGTCACCATAGGTTGGGAAACATACTAGTGATGTTATGATATTTGTTACATGGGTTGGTACGATAGAATGCTTAGCTTTGCTTATATTTACGATCGGGTGTATCATCGTATGTGAATTATTAATTTGACTTAATGAAATATGGAATAGTGGTTGGTGCCACGTTTATTAAAATTTGTGCCATAACGTTGGTGCATCATCGGCGGTGGTTATACAAAACCACATGTTGGAACACTTCGGGGGATGTGGTAGCCTCGCCCGGGTAGAATTAAGGATTTAACTTTGTGCGCCATTGATCTGAGATTTACCGTGCAAACCACATGTCTAGTGTGGGAAGGACCTGGTTGATTAATTTGGGAGGTTTCAACTTTAATCTTGCCATTGAGATGAATATGGTTGCTGATTTCCATGTGGTGCAAGGGGATGTGATGCGAAACTCTAGCGGGCGGATTAAGTTGTAACTGAACTTTGTAAATGCCTTGTTGTGATTTCCTTAGCGCGAGGCTAATCACATCGTGTGGGTACAGTTGTGCAACCTCTGCAGAGTGTAAAACTATTCGAATAGCCGCGTCCTCGGTCATGGACAATGCTCGGTGATTTCACACGAGGGGTAGTGTTTTCATTTATAACTTGGTGGTTTATGTTGGAGGTGGACAGGTAGTTCACCATTGGTTTGGCTTGTGAATCGGTGTTCACAAGTGCTTCATGTTTATTCCTTTGATTACTCATTATTATTGTTCTCCTTTAAATTTCGCTTTCAATCTATTTATTATATTTACTTTGAAACGCCTTTTATGCAAATTAACTTTTCAGCCTTCCATTAGTAAGTCTTACATATTATATTGCATTTATTTGTTACAAATGACTTGCTGAGTACCAATGTACTCACGGCTTTACGCCTATGTTGCTCAGTTGAGGGCGAGGAGTATTATCAACAGGAGGTTCCAGAAGGAGAGTACTACGATGACTTCACGGATTAGACTTCGTTCTCTACTCGATAGCCTGTGGGCTTGTCGATTGGCCGCTACACTTTACTTTGGTTTTTCGCTGCTATTTTGTTAAGCCCTTCCGGCTAGAGATAATGTAAGCTTGGCCATAAGGTCGTACCCTTAGGATTTTATCGATATTTGAGTTTTCCCTTTATTATTATCGTGTGTATGGTTGTGATTACATCTATGTTTGACTGTGTGCACTAGCGTGATCCTGGATTAGTGCAGTTTACACAAAGAGTCCGACTTTGTATATTCGAGTCTCGACATGCAAGGACATACTCCCAAGAGTTCCAACCACTCCCGGTTCCCAGACTTTTTACTTTGAAACCAAAACCAAAGATCTACCATGTGAAAGCACACATTACCTATCCTTGAACGTGGGCATGACTATTCGAATAGTTTTACACTCTGCAGAGATTGTACAACTTACCCATGAGAGAACAACTTATGTTGTTGGCCATTACACGCTTCCTTTGGTGTGAGACTAAGTGATCATCATAAGGCCTTTACAATACGCTAAGTCAGCTATTATCTGTTCGTTAAGGTTTCACCGCTAAAGGGTTAAATCCACCTAGTTAGAAGCCTCCTCTGGCGCCATGTGGGACAACTGTCTACCCAATACCCACTCATACCACAGACAAATTTTAAGCTAAGCCATTGCAAATTAATTAGCCAGGTCATACCTATTTAGATTTGTGGTTGTACGGTAGTGCTTAGTTTGGATAATCACAAGCGTCGGCCCTTAATTGATTTGGGTGGTACATTCACAATTCAAGATCACGTGCTACATCCACACCAACCCAAATTTTACCATAAGCCCAAGTCTAAAAATCATATTTACCATTTTATTTTTCTTTAAAAATAGTAGCAATACATATCACCACAAAGTTATTAGAACGAAAAGATTAAAGCATATGGTATTAATTTCCACCCTTGGGGTTATAATGATCGAATAGCTTATCTAAGAAATTCTACCGTTTTCTAGAATTATGAAACCATATTATAATTTCAATACTAAGACAAGGGAATCCTAAAGTGATAAAGGTATAGGGATTTCAATATCAAATGAGGATATAACAACTTGGCATAACTAATGACCTTAAGACAAGTTATCATTTTACGTGAAATAGCAATGCATGTAAATTTAAATAGCAAATAACTTTGATAAAACTCATATCAATATATTTAAGAAAGACTTGCCTTGATGGTGAGGTCTATTCTTGTTGGTGAAACTTCTTCGATGACGTCGGGTTCTACGCGCAAAATAAGAAACACAAATAAAGAAATATAAATAAAATCACAAAAATATAAAATATATTGGAAGAAATATTATGATTTTATATGAATTTAGAAACTTGAATCGTTGGATTCGGAGTTTGAACGACGCAGAAACGAGCGATCAAAAAATCAAACGGAATGGCAATTTTAGAAAATTCACAGATGAGAAAATATTCCTCGGAATCTTCTTTTTGCTAGGATTTTTTACTTGCAATAGAGTATGATGTGTAGGACCTTGTCATATACTTGAATCAAATGAAGAAGAAGAACAGAGATGTCTTTGGAGCACAGCGCACACACATGCGGCTCTAGCCATGGTGCATGTTGGCGAGGAGAGAAAGGAGGCATGGCGGACGGGTAAAGCAAGCGCTGGTCACGAAGAAGATAGGGGAGGTGGCGGCGTGGTGAATGATGACCGCTGGCGGTGGCAGCACGTAGAATGGCTAGCGGTGCATGCTGTAGAGGCAGCGGCATTTCGGCATGGGCGTGGAGAAGTAAGGTGGGCCTAACACGTCATCCACCTAAATGCGCGATAGTGCGCTCGGTTCAATCGGAGGATGAATGGATTGGCCTAGGCACTGCGGCGTCCATGGAAATTAAAGGGTGCTCGGTGCGGGACCTCCTCGGCGATGCGCCAGCAAGCGAGGTATGGAATATGTAGATGGTGCGATGGTGATCGTGTAGTAGCAAAGAATTGGGTTTTGGCTTATCGGAGACAATGAATCGTGACTGTAGCGATTTCGGTCTAGATTGGGAAAACTCAATTCTAGGTGATATGCTGCACCAAAACCAAATTAATTTGACATGGAAACATGATGTGACACGAAAGGATTATGAAAAAGCTCACTGAGTGCTCGGAGCATAAGTTGGAGCGACATCAATTTTGGGAATAGAGGCTCTCTTGGCGGCCATGTTTTGGGATTTGAGGGACTTGGCAAGGGTTGGGAAGGGTTAAGAGAGATCAAAGGTTCGTATACTAGGGCTCGGAAGAGTTGAAAATGGACTCAAATTTGTGGGATTCGATTTTGAGTCGGTTTGAGAAAATACAGGATAAAAGGCAAGTAGATGAATGAATCACAAAGGGGCTAGAAGGAATGGATTCTTTACGTGATTTGGTACAACTTTCATTTTGGAGAGACGTCGAGATAAGGCTCAGTTGAGAAGTTGACTTGGGTGGGAAGCAAAAGGTGTATGCTCTATTGGCAGTTCAGCTTGCTGCTCTTGGGAAGAAGATGATGAACAGTGCCACAATAGTGACCGAAGGTAGAGAGAGAAAGAAAGAAGAAAAAGGAAAAAGAAAAAAAAGATGGATCAAGAAAAATAGGTTCTAAGAAAAATAGAACGAACATTTTTTTTATGGAGATTTGGATTTTTGGAGTTTTGAATTTGAATTTTTTCAGAGTTTAAATTCAAATTTAGAATTTTGGTTGGGATTGGAATTTTAACATTTCTTTTCAGAATTACACATAAAATCTAGATACTTTTAAATAATTAATTTGGGATTAAATTTTTAGGATGTTACATGGCTCCACTGCAACGACAACCGAGGGGTGATAATGCGGCAACAACGCCGACAAGGGCTGCCTAGGCTGGCAACTGTGCCGAGCACGATGCTATTAGTGTCATGCCGAGATGCCCAAGCAAAACACGACTGGTTGGCCCAAGTCGACACGGCCTGTTTAGCCATAGCTGTGTCATGTCCGAGTCAGGTCATGGGTCGGGCCAAGCCAACCGATCCATTTGAATATCTCTAGTTCCAACTGTGCACAAATTATCCATCCAACTACAGCACGAAACCTAGACCTATAATTTACAGTTGCTAGGATTCAAGCCTTGTCTCCCAATCAGACACTTACGTGTTTGACTAGCAAGCTACAGTTGTTGGTATTTCTGTATGCGTATATTATTAGACTACAGAGTGTTGTTTATGTCTTTTCCCAAAATTCCGAAATAAACTAGCGAGACGCCCCACGCAGTATTGAAATTTTCGCTCATGTTTTTTAGAAGAGAATTTCCCCCGTTTTCGCAAAACACGAAACTGAAAAAGGGCAAAACTTTAAAGCCTAAGGATCCACTGCTCAGCCCGGCCCACAAATAAGGCCCAAACCAAGCCCCCCTCCCCGAAAGCTTGTCACTCGCCTCCCTCCCTCCCGAAACCCTAGCTCCCAGATCCCTCCCCACCGGATCTTGGCCTCCCTTCCGGCCGCGCCGCAACCCGACCATGGCCACCGGCGGCAACCCCAACCCGGCAGCCACCCCCAACCAGCCGCGCCCACCGCAGCAGCTGCCGCCGTCCGGCAGCTCCCCGGCGACCCCCCTCACCCACCTCCGCCCCACCTCCCTTGCCCGCTCCCCCTTCCAGGGCCTCTTCCACACCCCGCCTCCCCACAACCCCGCTTTCCAGATCCACATGGGCGCTTCCTCCTCCCCCCAGACCCCCCTCATGGCCGCCGCCGCCGCCGCCGCGGCCTCCGCCAAGCGCCCCCCCCAGAAGCCCCCGTCGCGTCCCCCGGCCCCCACCTCCTCCGCTGGTGCGGCGGCCTCGGCCGCCGCGTACAAGGCTGCCGTGGCGGCCGCCAACTCAGGCGGCGTCGACCTCACTCCCGCTGCGCGGCGCAACAAGAAGCGCAAGCTGCCGGAGAAGCAGCTCCCCGACCGCGTCGCCGCGCTGCTCCCGGAGTCCGCGCTATACACGCAGCTGCTCGAGTTCGAGGCCCGCGTCGACGCGGCGCTCGCGCGCAAGAAGGTGGACATCCAAGAGGCGCTCAAGACGCCGCCGTCGCTCCAGCGCACGCTCCGCATTTACGTCTTCAACACCTTCGCCAACCAGGCGCCGCGCACCATCCCACCGCCCAAGAACGCCGAGCCGCCCACCTGGTCCCTCAAGATCATCGGCCGTGTGCTCGAGGACGGCGCGGAGCTGGACCCTGCTAGCGTCGTGCCAAAGCACAACCCGGTGTATCCGAAATTCTCCTCGTTCTTCAAGAAGGTGACGATTGCGCTTGACCCATCTCTGTACCCGGAGAATCCGCTGATTATTTGGGAGAATGCGCGGTCGGCCGCACCACAGGAAGGGTTCGAGGTGAAGAGGAAAGGGGATAAGGAGTTTGTTGCGAATATCCGGCTGGAGATGAATTATAACCCCGAGAAGTTCAAGCTGTCGCAGCCGCTGATGGAGGTGCTCGGGGTTGAGGTGGATACTCGTGCGAGGGTTATTGCTGCCCTCTGGCAGTACATCAAGGCAAAGAAGCTGCAGAACCCAAGTGATCCTTCGTACTTCATTTGTGACCCTCAATTGAAGAAGGTCTTTGGGGAGGATAAGATGAGGTTCGCGATGCTGTCGCAGAAGATATCGCAGCATCTCGCTCCTCCACCACCCATCAACTTGGAGCATAAGATTAAGCTGTCGGGAATGGCGCTGCGGCAGTGCTTGCTATGATGTGCTGGTGGATGTTCCTTTCCCACTGCAGAAGGAGATGGCAACATTTCTCGCCAATACCGAGAAGCACAAGGACATTGAGGCATGCGATGAGGTGATATCTGCTTCGATCAAGAAGATCCATGAGCACCGCAGGAGGAGGGCTTTCTTCCTTGGGTTCAGCCAGTCCCCAGTGGAGTTCATCAATGCATTGATAGCATCTCAGAGCAAAGATTTGAAGCTGGTTGCTGGTGAAGCGAATAGGAATGTTGAAAGGGAAAGACGTGCGGACTTCTATAACCAACCATGGTAAGGTCAAGCAATGCCTAGGCTTTACACATTGTGTTTTCTGCTTGAATAGATCATATATCCATATTCTTACTAAATGATTTTTCCATTCCACAATGAAATAGGGTTGAGGATGCTGTTATAAGATATTTGAACCGCAAACCAGCTGGCAGCAATGAGGGCCCAGGTGCTGGTGCTGGCGCTGGCGGTTCTTGAGGAGAGGATTACTGTAGTGCCCTTTTGGTGTAGAGATAAATTATTTATTCTGTATTAGTAAAATTCAGAGATGTTAGTGACAGGAGATTTGTTTGCAGTTGTGAAGGATCTTGGCATGTGTGCCCTCCTTTGTCTGTCTAAATGAGTTAGCTACAGTATGCTTGTGTTATATGTGATCCCTAACTATGATGGAAGTCACAATTATCATGCTCAATGCTGAACTGGAAATATGTTTAAGTCAGTCTATCTACTGAATATATGTGACCGCAAGGTTGCTTTGTATGATGCTGAATGGATTGCCATTTTGTCACTGAGTCAACAAGGAATATATGGAGGGGACCTCAGAAAGTGTACCTTTTGCATTTGAACATGGAAATGGAGGGAAATGGAATGAGATATCCTAGTCCCTGTCTTTAATGCCTCAAGGATTAGTTATAACTGCTATGTCTTTTGGGCCATCTTATTCTATTTCTTATGAGTTTTGTTTCTGAATCTTGCCTTTTGGCTTACAAGTGTGATGCTTATGAACAGTTTTGCAGGAGGTGTTCTGGGACTGGTATATTTGTTCATTCTAGCCTTTGGTTGCACCAAGGTTTTTGGTAGCCCTATGCGTGTACAAACTGGTGTCATTCTCTCTGACACTGCCTCTTTTTTTCCTTGTTGTAGACTTTCTCTTTAGCTGAGAATAGATTGTAATGATTCAATACAACTATTTATAACTTCTTGTTTGTGTAATTTGCGTCTAGAGCAAGGAGTGTGCCGATTTGGTGCGTTACCAGCACTACTATTGGTCAATATTATTGGTAAAAAATACCGTTGGCTAAATTTTAGTGGGTTGACGTTTCTTTTCGTACTAGTTTTTGTTGATATTACTGCTGCTTGGACTTCATAGCAGACATTGTGAAGACTTGATGCACTTTTAACATTAGTTATTTTTATGTTGCCCATATGTTTATTTCTGTATAGTGGGAAAGATGATGACTGGTCAGAGTTTGACGGTAGTCTTGGCACTACCTCGCAAATCATTTGAATATTAGTATACATTATCAGAACAATTGACTGTAGATTTGCGGTAAATTCAGTGTTTGCACTTGCACACTGGTGTTTGGTACTTGAGAGAAAGTGCTTCACTGAGCGAGACAGCTACATGATGTAATTGTCTGCTCCTATGGTAGAATCTAGTATACGTCTATGTAACTTGCTTACTGCTGCTGTTGACAATTGTATTTCAAACAAATTTTCGATGTGCTTGGTGTTTTCTTTTTCCCATTCCTACATCATAGTCACCCTGCTTTCAGTTGGAAACGGACAAAGAATCTGGGGATAACAAAGGGGTTTCCGAGAAACAATTTCGTCTGAAAATCTTTTCAGCAAATGTCCTAGGCATCACACCCTGGTTGACCTCCCTGGAATAACAAGGTTGCCAGTCGGAGATAAGCCTAGTGTGTTGGGTCAATAATAAGAACGATCAAATTGTGCTATCCTGTCTGTCTCTCCAGTCCAGCAATTGCAGATTTTGCTAATTCTGATGTGCTACAACTGTCAAGGCTTGCTGATCCTGATGGTAATTAAGCACGTAAAGTATTTCATTATTAATTTCTTTGTAGTGGACAGTGAGTTAAGAAGTGTAAACCCGTAACTGCTTACAATTGGTGTTATTACCAAGGTATTAATGTAATGTTACACAAGTAAAACTGCATAGCCCTTTTCTTACTTTATGATCACTATGATAACATCGTTTCAATGGCTTCAGTTGGACATCATGGACCGGGGCACTGACGCTCGTTAACTTTTTACTGAGATGCGATCCCCCTCAAGCTTGGTATGTAGGTGTTGTGAATCGCAGCCAAGAGGTATTTTCTCAGTCGAAACCACGAGCCTTAATAAATTTCATTGTCATGTTGGATTTCTTTTCTGAGTTATATAGTCTTGCATAGAATGCAAGATTAATGTCTGCAATCAAAATAAAACAATATGATAAGAAAACTCATGCAGCTTCAGTTGAAATGAATTTAGTTTCGAAGTTTTATGTTTCAAAATTTGTTGATTTTATTATGTGTTGGTAATAAATTGAATTATTTATTAAACTTGGATCATATCAGATAGTTTTTATGAAATCATACAAATATGTCGTTTGTACTCTTTTCTTTTTCTGGAAAAAACTGGACTATTTAGTTCTCAGTTCTATCGTTAAATAATTTGTCTATTGGAAGTTTACTATACGATAAGTAGCTTGTTAAAAGTATAAGTTCACCCTTTTTTGCTTGATTTGAGCTTGACATATGAGAGAATAGAATTGTGCACATTAAAATACTATATTCTTTTTTTGAGGTAATATTAAATTCTTACTGACTCTCTTTTGAGAGTGCGTTGTGTTGAAGTCCAAATTTGGAGATTATTGTCATGTATTAGTGCTAAATTAAATATCTGGCGTTGAGTGTCTTTTCTTTATTAAATAATATGATAGTAACCATTTTTTTGGCTGCCGTGTTTTGTTCAGTTCATAGTCATGGTCTCAGAAGCAGGGAATTGGTGCATTGCTAAGTTAATAAAGAATCTTGCACCTAATATGCTGACGTTTATGTTCTAATTTTAACTTCTAACAAGTGGATTATTCCGACAGGTTATCAACCTTAACCAAAGCATCAAAGATGCACTTGCCTTCGAGAAATTTTTCCCGACTATACCTGTATGTCCAGAACTTATTAATTTTGGAGGACCGAGCGTTGTTGGTGAGCAGTCCACACACACACCCGGGCTTGAACCCGCGAATGCCTTATTTTCACGGGCCTGTGCATATGCGAGTGTTTTTAGTGGTTAAAATATGTATCCGTGCTCCATAAGACTATAAGGTCTTCATCTCATTTTAAACGTGTATATACACATCTCCGTCTTATTTTAAGCATGTACATTAGACATAATCGTGCGGATATGTGAGTGTGTGTGGTGTCGTGTGTGTATCTAAGTCTGTCCTTATTTAACTCACCTAAAAAAAGAACTTATTAATTTTGTCCCAGCAGTACTACTGAAATCGGTTTGTGTAGCGATGTGTGGTTTCTTGTAAACTTAGGCCCTTCAAGGAAATATCGACTACACCTGTACTTCTTGGTTTTAAATAGGGATGTAAATGGATTAGATATGATTGAGTAGTCTTAAATACGAATATAAATCTATATTTTTAAAATGGATACAAATACGAATTCGAATTGAATATCATAACGAATACAAATTCGGATCTAATATATACTTAATTCGATCGAATATAAATATCCTCTTACAACTTCTGTAATAAATCTTGGTAAAACAAATTTATATAACTGACTCCTGGGTTGACCAATTGGTATAGAAAACAGATTGAATATGAATCGAATAGTCTCGAATATGAATATAAATACGAATGTTCTCAAATATGAATGCGAATACGAATATTCTCAAATACAGATATGAGTATTATCGAATACGAATACGAATACGAATATTTTAATACAGATTTTGTTTACCATATTTACGTTTTCTCGAATATAAATATCAGAAAAATAGATTATCTGTTAACGTTTCTCACCCTAGTTTAAAGAACTGCTGTTTATTTCAACCTGATCGCTTATTTCTCATGCGGTCGTGTCCTATGGATGGAAGATGAAGTCATGAGCATGAACATGTGACCATGTGAACTACTGGTGGGAAGTTATGTCTAGGCAAAATATTAGGTACCCGTGGTCTTCCATTTTTATTGGTTAGGGCCCCTAGTATTTGTTTCGTTAGTTTCCATTTTATCGATTTTGGAATTGCTAATCTGCGGGTGTTCATGGGATTGGATGCAATAGGCGCCACCCCGCATCATGCGCAGGGCACAAGCACCTAGCCCTCCCGCATCCCCGTCACCAACTTCCTTTCCTGGCACACACATTTTACATGAGAGATACGCTTGTCAATCACTATTGCTTCACCGTATTTTTTTAAATGTTTTCCATTATAATTAATAGAAAAGGTAATTACAGGGGAATTGGGGCTATAGGTGCAAAAAAAATGTCATGCGGGGGTTTTCAAACTTACAACCGGGTGATTTTTGCCATTGTTCAGTAGAAAAAGCATAATTCGTTATTGGTAGATCATGTAGTTAGGTCTAGACTATTTTAGATGATGAATAATTGATAACGTTGGTTATAATATTATTTAGCGTAATTATGTGAGTGTGTTGCGTATGCGGATTGCGTTGGTCAAGTTCAGACGAACTTGTGCCGGAAAAATATTCTTTGGTCTTTGCATATGCAGGTTGAAGCATGGAGGCGATCGTGGTCGATGACGAGGATGACCGGGACTAGAATGGGGAGATCCGAGGTCAGGCAGTCGAGAGAGTCACGAGATGGTCGAGCTCATGCTTAGACACGTGAAGATCAAAGGTGAATGATGTGTGGAGAAGATACAGGAGGTGTAGTTCTGGAGGCTTCGACATGTAGAAGGCTGAAAAAATCGGAAGCGTAAAAAGAATTAAAAAACTCATATTATGAAGGGTTTTAGGTCTCTTAAAAAGTAGTAGGTTAAAAAGTCTGGTTGAAGTAAAAAGACCCAGAATGAGTTGTATTAGGGTTACTGATGTAGGTTGAAAATTTTTAGAAGGGATAACGGAGACCATAGGAGTATAAAAGTAAAACCAAAACTTATGTACAAAATTGAACGGAAGTAAGATTAATGATATAGGCAGTGCGGCGGCTTTTGAGAGTTCGTCCGTGGCTTTTGAAAAGGAAAAAAGGAGTTGCGGCGGTTGTCTTTCGGCGTTTTCTTCCGTGCGTGTGTCATCAACTTCGGTCCACGTCGCGTGAATTAACAGAAATTCTATCGCTGCACACACACAGGTACGTTGGTTGTTACGTGATCTGCATGCAAGTTAATTATAAAGTTGATCAAAGCCATCATCATCTAGTGTCACTAGAAAGCAAACATGTGAAATAGCAAATAGTTGGTATGGCCCATGAAGTTAGATGTGTTTTTATGTTGAGCTCTTGATAGATATTTGATTGGTGACATTAGGAAAAACACATAGCAACGGCTGCATGCGAGATGGGAGCTGGCCGTGGGGCAATTAGAGGGATTAGGGCTAATCATTGATTAGGCCTAATCTTTGTATGAAGGTTGTATGAAGGAATAAAGTGCATGCATGTGGCTGACGTTGGTAGGAAAAAAAAGGGTGATTGCTATTGTGATTTGTTTTTCCTTTGTGCTTATGTGAATGCATGCAGGCAATGAGATAGGTGCTAATTAAGTTTTGCCGTGGGTTGAGTAGCCGTGACTTTTGTTCAAAAAGAAAACTGAGAGTAGTAGCGGCCAACCCTAGCCCCTTTGCTTGCTTTCCTCTCTAGAAGGTTGTTGCTTCCCCCTTTGCTTGCTTTCCTCTCTTACTCTAGCAAACCCTAGCCACCAACTCACTCATATAGATGGGGCAACCGGCCCACATCTAATCATAATGGATATTATCCATTAGCACAACCAGAGAAATCCGTTCACCCCACACACACCGGGTTTCACACTCAACACATGACTTATATACGCTTTTCAATGCACATAAGCCTAAACCCACTAAGGAGCAAGGTTCCATCCACTTGGCCTCCTCAACACCTCCTTGACCTAAATCGCTCTCCAACCGCCGCGGTTTTGGTCCCTTTGCCGTTTCCAATAATTTTAGCTTCCTGCCAAAACATTCCGCTTTGGCCGTTGACCTCACCTCTTCCAAAGCTTAATCCATGGTCATCTCCTCCTTTGCAAGCAATCTCTATACTTGCAACGTGTAGGTTAACCAATAGCTCACGCATCAGCAAGTCTCTCCGTGTCGATTCCCCCTTACCACGCCTCATTTACACTGACCACACCATTCGATGAACCTCTGCTCAAATCTTTCCTTTAACATTCCTTGTCTTTTATGCCTCACTTGAGCCCAGTCATCTTGTCTGGCTTCCTTGACCGTACCGTAGCTCATCCTCGAACCTAATCCCGATCCACACCGTCGACCATGGGTACCTCCAAGACCCTACACATCAAAGTCCAAGAAACTATTTCCAAGCACAGATTCTTCACAATTTAACCCACATTAGTCCAAACATGCTTCATGCAATATGCATGCAATGACCTAGACTCCAAAACTCGACCCATGACCAATTCCCAAAATCTCCAGAAACCCCTCAGCTCAGAACAGGTCATGGTCGGTTTGACTACCATTAAGCGGCCGATCAGACCGCCTGTCGTCAAATCGCCTACCCGGTCAGACCGCTTCCCTCAAGTTGGTCTGACCGCAAAGGCAAAATACCAAGCAAACCAACTAAGTCCTCCGGAAAACCTTCTTTGGACTTTCCGGTATTTTGCTATCTAATTTTGGCTCAAACTTCCATTTTAGGTGACACCTAGTGCAAAGACATATCTAGACCCTCATACATATTAGTTTGTTGTCCAAGAGTTAAAAACAAATAGGGCCAGTCTGACCACTTGAACCAAGTTGGTCAAACTACCCCTGGCAGAAATGCCTAAGAGGTACAAGCGGTCGGCGAGACTCTACGATGGTCGGACCGCCCTATGACGATCAGACCACCACGACGGTAGCGAAAAATCGCAAAACTTTCGTAAATACAAATTTCAACTCGACACGATTGCCAATTGTTCAGCATAGATAAACCATGGATATTCTCAACATGGTTCTTCAGTATGTTCCAATCTTCAGCTTGCTAGCCATTCAGTAAAATAAGTCATGCAGGATTACACCAGTGCTCCATGATAAAGAGAATTGGGGGCCAACAAAAAAGACAGCTACTTTTGGTGCTTGGAAAAAATTGTTCTTGAACAACAGATCTAAATCTTAGTTTTAAGAGGCTAAATGCAAATCACAACGAACAAGTTTATAGAAAAAGAAATGAGCAATATGCCATAGAACCACAATCAGAGGAACGCTGGCAATACATATTTGGCAAAGTCACATCCATGATAAGCCTAAAGTGGTTTTCTCAAAATTCTAACATAAGGGTCCGTAACAGAAAATAAATTTATATCTGAGGAGTGGAGAAAGGATCTTGGAGATATGTGCATTCTGAGATCATTATCTCTACATGAACATACTTCATCTATCTAACAGTCATTTCCCTTTAACACAAATTTATTTGTTCAACAATACAAATTTTTTAACACAAATGTATATGTTCAACAGTACAAACTTGTAGAATCATTCCCAAATCCTAAGCGATTGTTTGGATCAGGTTAAACCTGGTAGCTCTTCATTTTTGTTATATTGGTTTCAACTTTATCCCAGCCAAACAAGATTTTAGATGGTTAAGATCGAAAACAAGTTAAGTTTAACTAAACCTGGTTTCCATTTTCCTAAAACTCAAAGATCCAAGCAAACCCCTAATTATGCGAGCAGCATACAAGTTAACCTAGTTTTAAATTATGTACACAGTACACACTGCTTGCAATATTATATGTTCTCGAAAATCAGGTCTTAAACATGATCCAGTAAATATGTTTGTATTCCCTGCATACAAAAAACTACTAGCACGTCCTGCATAATGGCCTCCGTAAAAACTTGAAGTGGTTAAGAACATAAAGAAAACAATGTACCTTCAGATGATTAACTATTTTTTTGAGATTCTCTTTATACTCTTCAACTGGAACATGTTGTCGCTCGCTTGTTCGTCCTAAGAGGGTTGCATCATTAGCACCAAAGAATATAGTTGTTGCAAGAGGAGGTGCTAAGCCAACCTGCACAGGGAGTGTTCATTTGCCGCACATCAGTCTGTCTGCAAGTATGATTATTTAACCTGACCTGGATGCGACCGTCGTACCAGGGGAAAGATGTGTTGGATCAAGAACAGAGCCCATCTTGTGTTGTACCCACCGTAACCTCTGACAACAATATCGGCCTGATACAGAGAAGATCGCCGGATATCACAATAAGTCAGGAAACCAAGCAAGAAACGAAAATTATTTGCGAGATTGCAAGGATTATGCAAGGGGGAAATGTTCGCAAGCAGGAGGAGGCACAGAGACAGTAATCATCTGATCAATGGCCCAGTTCTTCGAATCGAAGTATTCCCAGCTCTACGAGCAAGAAACGCATGTACGTCCGACGCGGGGAGGGGAGGGCGGGGGCGAATCGACGGGGCATACAGTCAGAGGAATGTGGTGGGGGTGGTGTGTACCTTGCGGGAGTATGTGTCGGCGAGGGCGGCTCCCCAGCCGCCAGGGCGGAAGGACTGCTCGGTGATGGAGTCGCCGAACAGCACCAGCCTCGGCCGTACCATTTCTTGCGATGCCCCTGCCCAAGGCCAAAAGTGAGAGACGCGTACTACCTGCGGGAAGCGTACAGCCGTACGGGAGGAGTGTAGCAACTACCTGCGGCGTCGGCGAGGCAGACGGGAGATGGGGCCGCCGTCAAGGGGCAGGATCCGGGCGCTGTCATGGAGCTTGAATGCTTGGTGAGTGACTAGGGAGCCGAAAGACCTCTTAAAACATTTGCAAAAAGGAATTCCTTGCAAAAATTGATGTATTCCGCTGTAAAACCTTGCAGGTCGGAGAATGCCATTTAGAATAAAAATATTGTAAATTGCCACTTAGAATGCGATTTCATTTGATCTATGCTGGGCCAGCTTTCTATCACGCTGACTTTATATATGAACTCCTATTTGGGACTTCCTTTCGTCCTGACTCATCGCTTTCCTCTACGCTAAAACTACTGGCTGGGTTTGCTTGCTCGCACAAGGGCTGTAGGCTTGTGGATCTATGCCATTTTGTTTTATTGATCCTCTTTCCCATCTATTTAACTCGTTTTCCATTATCAAGGTTTGCACTAGACCTGATCAAATAGGTCGTCTCACATGGCACAACACGGGCTTGAATAGAATACGGCCTGATTAGGCCTGACACGATTAGTCCAAATAAGTTATCGTGTCATGTTGTGTCAGCCCACGTTCCCACCTTCCAACCTAGGCATAGCACGGAGAAGGATCAAGTCATGCTGGACTAGCCTGGGCACGTTTAGCGAAATAGGCTATTGATAGCATGTTAATTTTACTGTCAGTCAAAAGTAATTTCACTATCAATCACAAATAATTTTACTATCAGTCGTTGAGTCATAAGTATTTTTACTACCAATCATAGGTCATTTTACTACCAAGTCACCCCTCCGCACTCAAAAGAGTGCAGTAATCCTACCATAAGTAATTTTATTGCCAACCATAAGCAATTTTACTACTACCATAGGAGAGTTACGGTTCGTATCGTGTCGTGCTGGTGCTGGGTTGGCCTGGCTCGTTTGGCTAGGTCTAGTCTGCACTGTTTGCACTTACCAAATTGACCTCTCTATGTCTACTTTCTACTAGACCCAAATAAACCAAGGAATCCTTAAAAATACAATAAACTAAGGGGACTGCTAAAGAACAAGGATCCTGAAACTAAAACCTGAATTCCAAAATTTTGAAACCTAAAGTTAAAATTGGTGTTTGAGTTTTAAATCCGAAACTTGAAGTTTCAATAGGCTACAAAATCTCAAGTTTAAGTTTCAACAGGTTTTTTAAAATCCGAAGCTGGATGTGTTTAGGCTTGAAATTTCAAGTTCGATGAGACTCAAACAAGTTTAGCACATTTCAAAATTCTAATAGCAATGGGATAGCAAAGTTTCAAATTGCATGCATAAGTTTCAAGATGTTTCATGTTTCAAAATTTGAATGTAAGTTTCAATCGAGTTCAGGGTCAAAATAAATAAATAAAAGCTCACACGAGTTTGAAGTTTTGAAAACAAAGGTTTCATGCAAGTAAGTTTGAACCAAGTTTCACACAAGTTTCAAGTTTCAAAAGCTGAAACCTCGAGTTTCAAACATGAGTTTCAAGCAAGTTTCAAGCTGAAACTTAATGTTTCATCGAGTTTCAAATCTAAAAGTTGATGTTTAAAAAATATTCCAAATATGAACTTCAAAAGTTAGTTTCAGACAAGTTTCAAAACAAAAGTTATCAACATTTCATAGGAGTTATCAACATTTCAGTCAAGTTTCATGGAAATTTTAAAATTTGAACAAGTTTCACAAAAAAATATAGGCATATTTGCCAGCCACCGCGCTTGAATGAGTGCATGACCTCTTGCTGTCATGCTTGCTCAGCAACCCACACGTTGACTTGCCGCTTGGCCTCACACTCATCACCACCAAATGCGCGCATGCTACCATGTGCTCGCTTTCTAGCGATGCCACATCAAGGCAGCACATTGGGGGAGGTCGTCGACTGTGGCACATAGAGAAGATGACGAAGTTAGTGTTAGTGATATGCCCTAGAGGCAACATAGAGATGTTGTATATATCACATACTATGTTTATGATACATTACTTTGTTCCTTGGAATAGACATCATCATTATTGATCAATGAGTATGTGACTTATTCATGAGACTCTTAAATACTAAGATGTTGCTATTTCTAAATGATCCCTGATCGTATATCATATGAGGAACAAATATGATTCAAAGACAAAGATCAGCATATGTATTGATTGATGATCATGTCTCATGGATCATGCCAAATCAATAATATGGACATGTGTTAGTGAACATATGTTGGATAGACCTGCCATGAGACACTGCAGAGATTCCATGTGTCATCAGTTGGTCTCAAGTAGTGTTTATGTAGAGTCCTTAGACTTGAGATCATCATGGTTCCCAACATGAGTAGTAGCTTATTTTGGGACTACTAAACACTACTCCATAACTGGGTAGTCATAAAAGTAGTCTTCGGGTTTGCCATGAAACATGTAGTGGGATGTGAATGATCAAGATAGAATTTGCCCCTCCTTATGGGAGAGATATCTCTGGGCCCCTCGATGTAATGGATTATGAAAGTGCATGGCCATGCCAAGGTGATTGAGGAGTCAATCACGAGTTTATAATCCATCACGGAATCGAGAGAGTGATTGAGCTATTAAGAGGATGACACAAGTCTCGCCTTGAGCTCAATCTATATCGTGAGGCAAAGGGATTCGTACATGAGAGAACATTACAGTTCAACCGATATGATCTTTACATATACTTTGGGGTTAATATGTCTTACTAGAGGCGCTATTAACATGGTAGCTCGAAAGGCGTTTCGGTCACGACCAAGTATCGTGAACCTCTGGTCGCACGCTTAACAGGTTGGAACACTAATTCGAATATGATTCGGATATGGGCTCAAGTCGGATAGAGATCCGAATAGACTCCTATTGGGCCTCGGTCCACGAGGCCCACGTGAAGGTCTATATATATGGAGGCGAGGGGCGGAGGATTCATCGATTAACATCTAGCAAAACCCTAGCCGTCACCTCCGAGCCAAACCCTAGTTTGCTCCACGAGTGCTAGTACACTCGCGATCGGCGTTCGGCCCGGGCGTGTGGATACGGTGGAAGCGCCGCTCGTTGCGATCTTGATCGGCGTGCGTGGAGACGATCTGTTCGGGACGATCGGCTACTTCCACTACTACCTCGACGCGCGTGATTGGATCGGTTTCCAATTCTTCTTCCATTGTTGCGGCGTCTAAGTGGTAACGATCCATGATCCTTCCTTAGCATGATGTTCTTGGGTGCGCGGTAGAAAGTTTTGTTTTCGCCCAGTAGCCTACGCGTATTCCTTTAGTTAGGAGGCAATGAGATCCAGATTTGAATCAAGATTGAGATGTAGAGAGCATACTCAGGAATGAGGAACATCTTTGCGACACTTGAGGAGTTTAGTTGACATACACATGTGGCCGGGATCATTCATAGGCATCAAATCCAATGGTGATAGCATGTCCCGTTAGTTTTTTCTTAGAGTTTTTCTCTTAAAAAAGAGGTTAATGTACATGCTTTTGAATATAACAGTGAGTTCAACTTTGGCATAAATGGATATATTTGGATTTTTGAGTGACATGGCCTCAAACGTTTGGCATTTGAAGCCTAGTTCAAATGTTCTAGGTTTCAACTCAGGTTTTAGGGTTTTGGCAAGTTTCGTGCAGTTTTGGCAAGTTTTAGATTTTAGATTTAAGTTTCTGGCATGTTTCGGCAAGGAAAAATGTTAGATTCTAGGATTCAAAATTCAATCATGTTTTGGCAAGTTTCATATTTCATTGTTTTGGCATGTTAGGCAAGTTTTAGGCGTGTTTTGGCAACATCATGTTTTAGATTCTATGATTCATCTTACAGGCATGTTTTGGCAGTTTTAGGCTTATTTCAAGTTTCACATTTATTGGTTCAGCATATTTCAAGCATGTATCTATAAGGACAAGGTTTTAGATTTTAGTATTCTGTTTTCACTGTTTTAGGCATGTTTCGACAATTTTCAGGCTTGTTTTAAGTTTTAGTGTTTTCGTAAATTTTACATTTTAGAATTCAAGCTTCACACATGTTTCTACAAGGTTTCAAGCATGTTTCAAGCTTTAGGTTTCATTGTTTCGGCTTGTTTCAATTGGTAGGTTTTTTTGTTTATTGTATGTTTCAAATCTAATAAAAATGCAATGATTTGAGCAAATTGTTAGAATTTGGACCTATTTGTGAAGGCCCATTCATTCCTAAAATTCCAAAGCATGGTATGATTTAGTCACACGTTGCTAGGGTAAATGGAAGGAAAGCAATATAAAAGCTAGAGTCCTTGCTACCCTCTAGATACATGTGACACATGGTATGTGATAGATAAGCTTACACACGCACATGCATATTAACAATTTTTTGCATGGGAATCGCATGAGTTGTGACTTGAGATGAGCGACCGTACTATGGCATAGAGCTACTCTTGGATACTAAATATACCTTTTATTTTATTGAATCATGCCTTTCTGATGAGGAGATTTGGCCCGATCTTTCGATGATAACTATAATTATGATTAATTGATATGATGTTGACGATGAGGCTACTGACCGAAACGACCAAGTTCATCCTACAATCGCTACATCACACCATTGTCATTACCAACCGTGCCCAACACGGTTGATCTTTCCTGCAAGCAATCGAGAATCAAGCAAAAAAGAAATAAGTGCGATCTAAATTTGTGGATAGAAGATGAAGTTTTATTAAACAATAGAAAGGCTTGAAGTCGTCACAGTTAGTCTAGTCGACATAAATACACAACAGATGTTTTCTGAATGAAAAACAATATAAACAAGCCTAAGGACTAAAAGTTGTAGCCACCATAAAGGTTATAAGGAGGTGGGAGTGACCTAGGGTTGTGCACCACTAGAGGGCGCACACAACCTAGATTTAGATCCCAACACTATTACAAGGTCCAAGTTGGCCTAACAGGTGACACAACATCTCTCATTGATGATTGTGACGTGTAGACAATAAATATGAAGGTGGGACCAGATCCTTTGAAAAGGTCTCATTATAGGCTTTCTTTCAAGTACTCGAACACCTCCAACAGACTACGTATGCGAAAGTTATGATCGTTTTAAGTTAGTGCTGTCAGGCTAACTCCGAATTAGTCTGGAATTGAAATAGAGTCGGCTTGGACTTATTGTGTTAGTAGTGCAGCTCCTCTTACCTTGGTTCTAGAGTAGAATAACATTACATGACTTAGGTAGCTATCCATCCTCGATAGGAAAATTATGAACTCCTAGAAATGAACTCATATGATAATTCAACTGTCGTGCACATGCCCTTGTCATAGATCCTTGCCTAGCATCTTGTGAATAAGTGTTGTGTGTATCTAAGAAAGTGATGTCTTCATCACCTTCTATCTCCTTTTGAATTGGTCAGGAGCACTGCATAATTACAATTATTTGGTTTTGAATTAGTAGTTACTGGTGGCTTAATTCAGTTTAAATTGAGAGTTACTAGTGAGAAATTATCTTGTCCTTAAAAGATCTAGAGATGTCCATATTCACTAACCGAATTCCTCCCTTCTATTCTTTCATCTTTCTTCTCTGATGATTTGTGCTAGTGTGTTGAGTCGCCAAATTTCATCATCCTTTCTTCTCGGTATGCACCAGGGAAGGAGGGAGAGCAGGATCTCCGAATCATTGCCACGTATAGTACCTGAACGGGGTGACAATAAGGTTTCTAGGTAGCACATCTGCATAGCCGCTTGTTGCGCTGCTACCTCTATACACTACACTGTATTGAGTTTGCGCTACTTTCTATTCTACTTCAAGCCCTATTGTAAGTCGTTCGTGCTATCAATCAACTTTGTTGTAATTCTATTCTTGCGTATATTCAGAAGTATAATGAGTTGACTATTGTTAGTTCTAAGAATTGCGTAACTAGTATTTTGTGATATGTCTTCGCTAATATTTGGAATTAAAATATTGCTTATATTTTCAACATGAGTTTTCAGATTTTATACGTGTTTCATGCTTTAAAAAAATCAAGCATGTATTGACATAGCTTCAGGAATATAAAACATAACCCACGTACAACACGCACATCAAGTGATTTTATATCCCAAGGTCAACAATTACAAATGATGCTGTTACAAAATAGGTCCAAATCTAACCAAGATACAAGAATGTAGAATAAATCTTCATCATAGGTACAGGAATGTTTCGAAACTTTTACAATTCTGACAAAATGGCAAACAATCTCTAGAGGTAGGACGCAGCAATTCATCTCAATATTCTTGATATTATCATGGAGGGCGAACAAGTAGGATATAAGCAGAGCATCACAAAACATGAATGTCTTGACAAAGGACTCGTTCATTTCTTTCTCTGATAAACTAAATCATTGGATCATTTACAGTCTGCCACGTAAGGTGCACATGCATCCTTCTATCTTAATCGCCATGAAACTACCAAGATTACTGCAACGATCGAAATTTTTACGATTTTCGGTGTCAAATGGTTGGATGCATGACTCCAGTCCAGATATAGCATGGAATCATGGACAGATTGAGTGCGCCTGGAGTGACGCTTCTTAGTGAACTTAGAAGCAACGCGACAACGTCCAACATCCACTCTACGTCATTGTCCTTACAGTATCCAAAATCACATATATTGCCTGACCTGCCCACACGTGCATGCAACAATATCCACTCTACTAATCCATCAAGCTAAGCCTTAGCTAATTGCCATTGACTAAATGATAGTTTCATACTTTTAGCACAAATCATGAACACACAAATAGGTGTGGGAAAAAGCTAGTTAGTGGGATTCGTTGGCTTAGTTTAAAATTACTCTAATTACACTGATTAATCAGTTAAACATTAAAACAAGTCGATTTTGAATGAAATTGGATTTTACTCTGACTCGATTAAGCTCGGCTCGTTAGTTTGATTCTAAAAATACTTTTGAATTATAAATAAAATAATATTAAATAAAAATCATGTAAATCTTGAAAAAGACTCGGTAAAATAAGAACTTAGCTTAACACTTGCTTAGTTCTTGACGGTACTTCAAAAAAAGAGACACACACCCTTAGTCAGCTGGGGGTTTAGATCATATACCCTTCCCTAGTTGGAAAATTGAGAATTTATCCTTCCCACTCAATAACATGTGGGGTCATCATAGATCACTGACACGTGGGTCAGGAGGGTAAATCCTTAATTTCTATCTAAGTGGAGGGTATATGATCAATAAATCCTAGTCAGCCACGGAGCATTCCACGCCAGCCAGACGTCGCACAGTCGTCGTGTAACCCGACCCTCCGCCGCGTGTCGGCTCTTGGGCCTCATTCTCGACGGCGTCCAACCGCGCCGGCGCCAGAGCAGAGCTCCACACGCCTTGCCCCACCTCCCAGCCGAACCCACCGCCTCTCCCCGATGGCGACGGCGGGCTCCCCTCCTCTCCCCACCTCCACCGTTTCCGTCCTCCCACCACTCTGCCCTTCCCGCCTCCGCTTTCGGCCACCATCACCACCACCACAATCAACACCCGCGGCTTCTCCCCTTTCCGTGGGCCGTGGTTGCCGTTCTTGGCCCGGCCTCCGCTGCCAAGCCGCCACCGGCCCCTCGCCGCCGCCGCCGCCGCCGCCTCCGCCTCCCCACGGTAATGCCACTGCTGCGCCTCCTTTCCGTTCACTTGCCGCAACTTTTATATTATGCTCCAATTAATCGCGGTTAGGGATGATGTGGTGTATCGTATAAGTTGTAGAGAATTACTTAAGTAAATGTTTCCGATTGGAACTCTGCTGGGGATCTGCAGTTCCAAATGCCAATTTTAGGTGTGTCAGACGGCGATGGAGAACTTTATGTATGTTCCATGTAATGGAGCCGGTTCGAAATGAATTGGGTGCTTGACGAAGGTGGAGAATTAGTGGGAAAAAAATTGTTCTCTTGTGGTGGATAATTAGTGCTTGGAGGATATGTAGTTGGTGGAATAATAGTAATTTGAAGTTTGTATGTTTTGCTTGAACTAACAGAAATGCTAGTTCAGAGTTCTTGTAAAAAAGAAAAATGCTACAAAATTTAAAAATAAAATCTCTTTATTCGGTGTTTTCTTTTGGTGTCTCAAGGATAAATATGAGGTTCGTTTGTACTCGAAATCTTAGTTATTGATTCGATACAGAACATGAGAACACTGTTTCTTGCATTAGAAGTTTTGCTGTTTTTTAATTGGTTTAGCATTCACATACCCGTGCACCGTATCTTTTTAATAGCTAAACATCATACATGCCTACCGTACAAGCGCAGAGTAGTGGAGTGGCTGTTTGCTTTTACCATTGTCTGTTGTTTGGAAAATTGTTGCTTAAGAGTGGTCGAGAGTGCAGTAAAAATTTACTTATTGGCTTTGATTTTTAATTCACTGAATCATTGGGTAATGTAGCTCTGTGTGGAAAATGCTAGTTGTATAAGATATCTGGTATCCTTTTATTGAATTATTTGCCCTTTGGCATCATGTCTGGTTTTCAGAAAATTCACAATAGGAGCTAAGACTACAGTGATCTTCTGTAGCCCAAGAATATGTAGGTCTGTCTTGTTTGGCTAACTTGGTAAAGTTCTCACCTTGGAATAATCCACTCGTAGAATTTTGCGCAACCATTCGATTGGAAAATTGCCTTTCCATTTTCTCTAAGAAAATACCTTGGATTCACTCCAAATGAGGTCCCCACCTTACCCTACCCAGACAAGTTTGTTGCGTAAGTTTGAATTCCAAATTTGAGGCTTTATTTTCCTAGCGGATTAGTCCAATATGTCGGAATTTGCACCTGTAGAATTTATCTTGATTGAGGCTCAATATATAATTTGTTAGAGCTTGTTTAATTCAGATGATCAATAACCCTGCAATTTGCTATTCTCACATTGAAATAGGGTCAACAAGTGGGTAGTTTTCCAACCATTTGAAGTAAACTAAATTCAGACCTGAATAGACCAAAAGTAACAGTACTCATCATCAATTAAACCAACACTAAACTATCAATTGCCAACTAGATAGAAGACCGCTGTATTCACTAGTCACTGAAGCTGGATCATCATTGCCCAAGGTTGTCCTCGTCACCCTTTTAGAAGTTTTTGGTAGTAAGGGGGGTTGTCTTGTCATGTTTTTGATCCTTTACATTCTGTGTCACTGTTGAAGTGTTGCTGCATGTAGGAAGCTAGTAACCCTAGTAACAAGCAGATTGGATACACCCACCACAGACCTTCTGATGAGAACAACACAATCCTAGAGGATCACAATTGATTTTTCTGGTCCTACCAAACATATTATTCTTCTTGAGAACTCCTTGATTCTTAATCATGGTTTGGTTAGTCTAATTCACCCCATCCAAGCATGTCTGTCTTCTCTGATGACTATCCACTTCCCGGAATCCAATGTGCCATTATAGTGTCATTTAGTTGGTTATATAAAAAAATTCACACGAATAATTGCCATAGCAAAACTGCTAGTAGACATTTTACATTTGCATGAGGACATGTGGCCTATTTTCAAAGAGGTCGTTCCTTCATGGGAAAAAGAAATGTTCTTATAGGATTATGTTCCTTCTGGTGGCTTCTGTCGCATTTTATGAACTTAGATGTTTAACGTGAGGGAACATGATTCCTTTCAAAAATACTTTACCTTTTATGGGGGATAGTGCTAGTATATATACTCATAAGCTTGTATCCTTAAAAGTGCATAGCTTGATGTTATTTGAACCTGGGCTGCGACTTCAGTGATGTCATACTGGTTTTACTTCTTAGTGCAACTTTAGTTGAAATAGAATTATATTAAGTTAGAAATTAGTTATCGTTCATTGGTCAGTGTTGTCCATCAGCACTTGTTTGAACTTCAGTATGTACAGGACACGTATCAATAGCTTGCAACAACCAAAAAAAATATTTTTCTTGTGTTGTAATCTAGGAATTGTGTCTGGGAACAGAAAATCTAAATATTGAGCTTTGTTATGTTTAATGTCTAAGAGTTAATACTGTCTGAACCTTCAACCGGAAGAGCACTAGAATTGTTTCTGTATATTCTTTTCCCATTGCGATCTGTCAGTTTAGTCTCTTTCTCAAGATTGCAGTTCCACCTAATGGGTGCATGCACATGATAAATCTTGTTTTCCTTTTGACAGGTTGGCAAGAGAGTTTGTCCAGATTACAGGATAGGGCACGGATATTCTTCGCAGTATTTTTCTGGATGTCATTGTGATTACAGGATAGGGCACGGATATTCTTCGCAGTATTTTTCTGGATGTCATTGTTTTTCTGGGGAAGTGCTTGGGATGGAAGTAATAAATCAGGAGGCAAGAAGCGCCAACGATTTCGAAAGAAATCCAAGTGAAGATGCTCTAGGAAGGATTAGCATGTCATTTTTACTGGTATACAGCTTTCCTATGTTGAAGAACATGATTCGGGTGCATGGTGAATGTGTATGTTTGGAAGGTGGTTGTGTTACCTAGTTGCATTTCAGCAAGCAGTGTCTTCTAGGCAAATATTGGATTGTTTTATAGGTCATATATTGCCAGTCTTTGATTTGGAGATACAGGTATCATAAAGGGAAAGGTATACCCGTTTCCTTGATAATAGTAGCGTGAGATATAATTACTGTTGCAAATAAAATTATATGTTATCCAGGATCCTGAAGAAGGTGGTATCTGGTAACTGTTGGGTAGATAAGGTCGTTTTCAGTCTCAAACCTATTTCTAGCAATCAAATCATATTTCTAGCCGTGATCTGACTTGAATTGGCCTGTCTGGTAGCTTTCAGTGAGACTTGTAGATTTAAAGATTCACCGGTCACCGGCCAGCTCGTCGTGGCGGCGGCAGCGGCGGTTCGGTGTGCTTCTTGCATGCTTGAGTTGATGGTGCTCCTTGCTTTGTGCGTAATGGCCTAACCACTTGCTTTAGATAATGGAGAGATGTAATACCTGAGCTGTGTTTGGCCCAGTCCGGTCCAAGTCACCCTCCATAAGAGCAACTCCAGTAGGGCCCCTACTTGAGCCCTCAAACTTAAATTTGAGAGCCAGAGCAAAAAATTGAGCTCCAGCAGAGCCCCTACTTGGCTCTCAAAAATAGGAGGCCTCTCAAATGAGACCTCCAAACCCTCATTCTGAGGGGCCACATGCAGCTCTTATTTTTAGTTTTGCTAGTTTTTTTCCCGCACAGTGAAACTCCCCGCGCGCCCCCAATACCCCGCTCGCCTCCATTTTCCGCTCGCCTCCATTCACCCGCGCTTAGCTCCATTCCCCCGCCGCCGCCTCCTCCCCCTCCCTGTGCCGCCGCCTCCTCCCCCCCTCTTCCCCTCCCCGCACCGCCGCCTCCTCTCCTTCCTCCCCCGCGCCGCCTCCTCCCCTCTTCCTCCCCGCGCCGCCCGCCGCCTCCTCCTCTTCCCATCCCGCGCCGCGCCGCCTCCTCCCCCTCCTCCCACCCGCGCCGCCTCCTCCCCTCTTCCCTCCCCGCCGCCGCCTCCTCCCCCCCGCGCCGCCGCTTCCTCCTCCCTCTTCCCTCCCGCGCCACTGATTGTGAAGATTACGTAAGCTGTTTGAGCTTCTTTTTAGTTGTGAAGATTACATTTCTTTTTTCTTGTTTGATTGTGCCACGTTTGTGCAGATTGTTGGTTGAAACTGTTAATTCATATCTCCTTTACTAAAAGTGCTGTCAAGTTATTATTTTTTGTTCCAAAATTCATGCTTTTAGTAGTAGGGATCAATTGTAATGTCATCATTCATGCTGTCAAGTTGGACATCTTAGCTTGCTTTAGGTAAATGGGCATAATTTGCTCTTCTTTTGTGAGGAAGCAGGGCCTTTTTAGATGCTTTTAGTGTAATGTGGTAATGTCTCCATTGGTTTATCAGTGAGTACCATTATTTCATTTTTAGTTGACAAGAATTGATTAAAAGATCCAACTATTTTGCAAATGGTTGGGAATTTAGCTTCACAATGTTTAGGGCAATATGTAAACTTGATTATCTTTTTAGGTATTTTAGTTGCAAGCTTAGGAGATTTTCTCCTTATGTTTTGTGCGACAGGATGGATATATTTTTTGTGGTTTTCAGGGTATGCTATTGTGTTTCAGATCCTTTTAGTTATGGTGGTCGGATTAGAGTAATAAGGTGTGTCTTGTGGTGATGTTAGTGTGAATTCTCACGGGTTGATAGCTGCCATACAGCAGTTTGATAGCTCCTTTTTTCACCTTTCAGAACAATCTTTTATGTAATTGTCTCTTGTTTTATTTCCAGTTGTTTCTTTTGTGCTGTGCGGTATGTTCATCACCTTCAACGAAAGTATCCGCTTGGATCATTCAACCTCTTGGTCATAACTGCGCCAGCTCAGGCAGCTTCGTTGTTAATATTGGGTCCTTTGTGGACTTCTGGCTGACCAAGAAAAGTGTTGATACTTTTAATTATACAACAATAGTTACGGTACGTGATGCTTATTCTGAATCAGTTATCTTCGTATTTCTTTTATAGATTTGCTATTGATAGTATATAGTATATTGGTACACAATGGCAGTTGTCCTTTTAGTTATGCTATTGATAGTATATAGTATATTGTGATGTGTGCTGTGCAGTCCACAGCTTGAGATATGTCGCAAGGAGGTCAGTGGTCAAGGATGATGTTCGAGGAGACTGAGATTGATAATATTGATAGTTCACCAACTGGGCTCCAACTAATTGTGTCTCAACCAATTGCTAGTGAACCTAGTGCATCCAAAAAGAAGCCAAGCCGTGCTGCCAACTACTCTCAGCAAGAGGATCTCCAACTATGTGAGTCATGGGAGAACATTAGCATGGATCCTATTACTGCAAATGAGCAACCTGGTTCAGCATATTGGAAGCGAATTCATGATAACTACCATGCCAACAAGAATTTTGAATCTAGTAGGGTGCCAACTCTCTTGAGCATCGGTGGGGCATAATTTACAAGGAGTTGCAGAAGTTTGGGGCTATTTTGAAGAAGTTGAGCGTCGCCATCCTAGTGGTGTGCCTTTCCAGGAACATGTAAGCAATCCTTTCATATTGAACATTAGCATTAATCAATTCATTAATATACCAAAAATGCTGACTAACACATGTCTTTGGTTTTAGGTGTTGGAAGCACAAACTATATATGCAGACAAGGAGCCAAACAAGAAGGGTTTCCCTTTCTATCACTGTTGGTTGAAGGTTAGGCATTGCCCCAAGTTCACGGCTCTTATGCCCTCCAAAAGGCCTAGGACAAGCAACTCAACACCAATTGATGTTCCTGATCAAGAAGATGATGATAGTGGCAAGAGCCAAACTCCTGACTCATCCATGCCTAGTGCAAAAAGGCCTATAGGGAGGAAGCAAGCAAAGGAGAAGGTGAAAAGTGGAGGGGAAGAATCTAAGTATGTAGGGATGCTTGAGAAATTGCTTATGGAAAAAGAAAAAATTAGAGAAGATAGATGGCAGGAGACCAAGATGATGCAAGAGCGCAGGGCATCGATTGAGGAGCGCAAGGTTGCAAATGAGGAGAGAAAGTTGATGTGGGAGCAAGAACAGAAGATTTTGGAATAAGGAGACACTATGGTATATAATGATAGCGTGTGTGATCATGCATAATATGATAATTGAAAATGAGCGAGATGCAAATGATGTTGGGGGCTATGACTATGATCAAGATGGGGGTGAGGAGCTGAGGGAGGAGGAATACCAACGCTGCAATCCACTTGTGTTGTCGGAATTTCTCAAGATACATAGGGAGATTGAAGCTAGAGAGGGACATGAGAAACTCCGCGATGATCTTGTGGAATATTTGTGGGCGATACATAGCGCTAGCTAGTTGTTTAATAATTTTCGTAGATTTCATTTTACATGTTATGATGGATTATATCAGTTTATTTGATGTTATGTGATGAACTTTGTGCTTTCAATTTAAATTCGGAACAAATTTGAATTTAAATTTGAATATTCGTATTTGAATTCATAAATTTACATATTGTCCCTCATTGTGAAATTATAAATATTTTATTGTGTATTGTGCTTTTGTCCCATACATATGCATATAGTGTGTGAGGAAATAGAGGGAATTGAGAAGTAGGAGCTCTGTTTTGAGGGCTTCTGCTGGAGTGCAGCCCAGAAAATAGGGCTCTCAAAAGTAGAGGGAGCCCTCAAATGAAAAGTAGGGACCATGTTTTGAGGGCTACTGCTGGAGTTGCTCTAAGAAGGCCAGGAGGAGGAGGCGAAAGCGGATCTCTCCTCCTCCCCTGTGCTAACCCTGCTGCCGCGCGCCTCGTGGCGGCTTGTCGCCGCTCGCTGCGTCCCAGCCGGTGTCGCGCTGCCGCCACCCTCGGTGCATTGTCGCTGCTTCTTGGCCCCCGGCTTGCCGAGCGCCGCCTCCAGCCTTCGCGCGCACGCTGCCGCGCCCCAGCCGCACCTTGTCGCCTCCACTTCCCCCTGCTGTCGCCCCCATCTTGCAGCTTGCCGCCGCCCCTTCACCCCACGCGCCCTCGCCGCCCTCCCGGCCGCTCGTCAGCGTGAGGAAGGGGGAGGGGGAGGGCTTCGCTCGTGAGGGAAGAGGGGGGAGGAGCTGCCGACTGAGGGAGGAAGAGGGGGAAGAGAGGAGCGGAGCCGGGTGGGGGAAAGGAGGGGGGAGAGCACCGGCGTTGCGTGAGGGAGGGATGGAAGAGAGGAGAGAGGAGGGGACCAGGTAGGTGAGGAAAGGAGGGAGGAGAAGTGAGGCGTCGGCATGGGGAAAGGAAAGAAGCGGCTGGCGTAGAAAAAGGAGGGTGGTGCGGCCGGGAGAGGGAAGGAAAGGAAAGAAGAAAAGAAAAAAAAGAAAGAAGAAAGAGGAGAAGGGAAGAAAGAAAAAGAAAGGAAGGAGCCCCGATTCAGTCAATCGGAGATAGGGTAATGCCTCGATTCTTTCTTCTTGCTTGGTTACTTGGTCAAAGAACTTGTATGTTGGAGAATATCTCTACTACTTAAAAAAAAAACAAGTTGACAGCAGTGGTTCATCCCGTGGTTCATCTGCCACTCCCTCCTTCACCTCACATAAAACAACATGCCTACATGTGGGCCTTGCCTCCCTCCCTTCCCACCCCTACACACCTCCTCCTCCCCCACGCCTCCCCACCCCGCGCCGCTGCCTCCCCCTCCATCACTCCTCTTGCTTGCTCGTCATAGTTCTTCCCTCGCCTCCCACCGCCACACTGCCTGGGCCTTGCCCCCTTCCTTCCCACCCCTCACGCCTCCTCCTCCCCACTCCTCCCTACCCGCGCCGCCACCTCCCTCTCCATCTCTCCTCTCGTCAAACCCTAACCCTAGCTGAGGATAGCGACATAACCACCCTCCTAGGCCATGGCCACCAACCTCTATGAGACGGCCTTGCAGCTCGACCCCTCCGCCTCCACTGTCGGCGATGCCTACACCTTCCTCTAGTTCAACACGCATGGCGACGACTTCTACTACCCTAACTTCCCAAAGCTCTCCTAGCTCACCTGATCCGCGCCGTCGCCATCGATCCCATCATCTTCCTCCTTATTGTCCTGGCCGCCGCCATCTAAGCCCTCCACAGACCCCGATCTTGCATCGGATGACCTGACCTCGCTGGCCTCATGTTGACACCGATACCATTTGGCCATAAAAGATACCATTTGGCCATAAAAGATGAATAGTACTAAATTTTGCTATCTGAGTTCAATGTTCAGATTGAAACTTTAGCATTCAAATTGTGATTCAATGAACCATTGTTCATTTAGCTAATCATATAGTTATGCTAAGGCCCATAAATTGACACTAATTTCATTTGGTCTCTCCTTTTTTTACTCATCCCCGAACTGAAGAACCGCCCACCCAAGGATACAATCCTCCTCGACGGGTGTGACTTCAAGCACTGGCTGGTCGTCATGGTGCTGCCCTTTGGCAACACCTCCAACCCTGACATCCACCATGACGAGATCATCAACAGCTACATCAAGACCCTCACTCAGGTCGTCGAAAGGTATCACCATTCCCTGGAACCATTGCTCCGATCTTACTCCATGTTTACTCTATTGGGTGATGAGGGTACGAGCTTATGGATGTCATGTATAGTGCACCCATGTTTTGTAGATTTTGGTGTGTTTTGGCGGGGTGCTATGATGTTCCATAATAATGTTTAGTTGATTGGACATGTTATTGTTTGGATCTGAATCAGTTTCTAGGTATCGGTGATTTGAGGGCTTTTATCGTGTTTATTATGAATGTATTTTTCTAGAAGAAATTTTGGTTTGATCTTTTAGTGTTTGTATCAAATTTGATAAGGCTGTTAGCTATTTTTCTATATGGTGTGAGTGTGTGCTTGTGTAAATGGAGGGTGTCTGTTGTTGTGTTGTGTTTGGCGCGTGGGGGGTTTATTAATGGCATCTTCAAGGTGATATGGTGTGCATATCATTTTATCTCCTGTTAAGTGAAATATGATGCTTTAGTGTTCACACCATTAATTTTTTTTTTGATGCATTAGCCTTTGCTATTTTGAACTTTGAGAGCAAAGAATGCTATAGCAGCCATTGAAGCTTTGAATGGCAAGCGTGTGTTTTTGGATGTAAGCATTCTCTAATTCTGAATCTTACCCATAGTTTTTCTGTCTGCAAAATTGGTTACCTTCACTGTGAAAAGCAGTTTTCGGTCATAGCAAATCAATCTTTGAAGCAATATTATTCTCCATAGTTTTCCTGTGAAATTTGAAGACATTTATAACTTCATATCATGGTGTGCCTAAGCGAAAATGCAAATGTGTATGGAGCTGTTGTATAATAATAATAATAATAATAATAATAATAATAATAATAATAATAATGAACTATGATATTTTCTTATGACCCATAAGGTTTAATAACTAAAATTATAATTGATAAGCAAACTTGCATTGTTTTTCCAAGCATAGCCTACCTTGTTCATGATTGATTTGAATAGTAGTAAGGATCTAGAGCACATTTAATTGTGACGGTATTTTCTCCCCTGTTATGTTGGAGCCTTGTGGTATAAGGTAAGAAATGATCCTTTGCATCAGTTGCACTAGGCTGACATATTTCATAGAAACCAACATATTATATCTCTCTTCGTGCACTGATTACTGCTAGCATTGATGTTTTTAGCCTTTTAGGTGCTCGGTTCTCCCCTGTGCCTGAATTTAAAATTGGTATAACCGTTGTAATTTACATCAGCATTAATTTACCTTGTTACCTTCTTTTATTCACTTTGTGCTCGATTCTCCTTAGTTATATTGCAGCACCAATTAGATTGCCTACCTTGACTTCTCTGGTATGTAGTGATTCTGTGATGAACATAAACGTTTGGTTTTTGCATAGTAGTTGTTTGATGTTATGCACCAATGGAGTAATTATCTCATTATTGATTATTTAGACTAGCTAACTTTTAGTACCGATTCAGCAAAAAAAAAAGCTGTTATGTATGTGGCTATATTATGCCTCGCCCTAGATTGACTCCGCCTCGCCTAGATTTAGACACAGCGATTACGAAGCTTCACTCCAACCCCTTGCCGCAACAACCGGCCACCACCCAGACAAGGTTGAGCACTGAACGGCCCAAACATGTCACATCCATTTGCAGGTCTCTCTCTCTCTCTTCTTTGTCCTGGGCTCCTAGTTGGCCGCGTCTCCCTCTGAGTCTTCTCGAGTATATTTGCATATCTGATTCTTTTTGTTTGGTTCGTAGGAATTCGGGTTAAGGAGTTCAAGGTATTTAAAAGTAAGCTCAATTTGATTCATATTTTCATAGATTGTCAAGCATTGTTATTTATCTAACTTTGTTTGATGATTTTCTTTCTAATTTTCAAATTGTCAGCTCAACTAATTTTCTTTTCACCAACTGTTACTATGCATCATATGACTATCCAATTGTCTCCCGGGTTTCAGAACTTTGAAGTGATTACTACCAAGCAGTCTGCAACTCCATGTACCTCTCATGGTATGCCATTGGAGCCCCCTTTTCTACTCTGTTGGTTGTTCATTGTTGCTAAATTCTTTTGTTAGTTCGTAGCAACGAACGGACATTCAGCTAGTACACAAGGAATTACAAGTAAATTAAGTTTTAAAACTTTTCTAGTAAAATATTTTATATCAGAAATATTTTGCGGGCAGAAAGATACTGAACTATTGCGCAAATACAAAGCAGTACAATCACTCGTAGCCGGCTGGTTGCTTTGAGCAAAGTTCTAGATTATCCACTGTTTTTACCTGAGCTAACACATCAAAGTTCGTAGCGTAATGCTTCATGTCGGCATATGTTGAAGCTAGCTACTTATTACCATAATATAATATATACTTGTTAGCATCTCCTTTTCCATGGAGGCATGTCGAGTTTTCCGTTAAATTCCATCAACTTGGTCATACGATGACAGGCATAGTAAGATTAAGACGTGTTGAGTACAGCGTGCAGCAGCAGACTAAAGCGTGCCGTTAAGGCTTCGTTGGTATTAACTTCTGAGGACTATTTTCTATAGTAAATAGTTTTTTTAATAGTATCTAACTTTTAAACGAATTATCTTTTTAATATGGAATCTACTAATCGATTATAGTATACATCATAATGACTTTACTTATATCGGTTAAGATCACACGTGAGTGTCTCTCTATAGAAGCTTCTTTACGAACTATTAATATTTATAAGCTAAAATTGAAAGTCAATATAAACGGGTCTAAGTTTCGACTCCATGTTTAGGTTCGAATGGGCTTAAGGCCTGTGGCTTTTGGTTTGTATTACAGTAACTAGTTTTCAAATGTTGTCTTTTAAGATGAAGTCTATAAGTTGATTATAGTAGCGTTATACTAACTTTAGTTATACCGACTAAAATCGAATGTATATCTCTTTTCGTACTCTTTTTTATAAATAGTTAAAATTAAAAAATTATAAATTAAAAACTATAAACAATAGGTAAAAGAATCTACCTCATATCCAAGACCCCGATCAACTTGGCTTCTCATTGCTGGTGTTGGGCGATTAAAACACTGTAGCAGGTACTGTAGCTATAGTACCTGCTACAGTAAAATTATTTTTTTTTGATTTTTTCGTTTTTTTAATTTACTTACACTTTTTTTTGTTTTTTGTTTTCGGTTTTTTTCAATTTTTTTTACATTTAATTATACTCAATAAACCAACTCAGGTACAGTATTTTTTCAGCTACCTACAGTGTTTTTCAACAAAAACTAAAAACTATCGCTATTCCGATCACCCCTAAGTCATCTTCACATAAGCTTCGTGCACCTCGTTGACGTGCAAGGTAGTCCCCAGAGATACATTCCCGCGTAGCACGCATTCGACTTGGCTGACAGTAAAGCAAAGCTAACGCGTGCGCTGAGGAGCATCCAGGTTCGAGGGATGGTCATTTCACATTGACTTTCAGTCGTCGTCCACACATCCAATCCTGTGTCCTCCTCAGTGCCTAGCCCATAGCTACTGCCAATCCATACAGCATGCGCACCATACAGCAAAAAGTACATGGTCAAAAATGGGACTGAAGAGCTTTGGTATAAAGCAACCAACTGAAGAGTTTTGGTATAAAGCAACCCAAAGGTAGCTTGGTGATGGTGTGGATGGAGAGGTTACCCGTTCAAGTTAGTTTTTTTTCGATTTCAGTTTTTAATTTCTGTTTTTTTTTCACTATTCACTACACTATCCACTAACTTAGATACAGTAAAAAAATCAGCTACAGTAAAAAAAGCCAAAAGTTATCGCTAAAACATCACTCGAGAATCCGTGCTTGATGTTTCGCCGAAGTTTCGTGCACTTGTCTTTTTTTTTTCAGCTTGACTTGCCGAATCATCGTCCACACACCACTCCAGCTATGGGCCCTCAAAAAAGATTAGGTGCTTATTGAGGCTTTTAAATCTGAACTTCTATTTTTTTACTTAGCAACTTTTTTCTATAATTAATATTAGCTTTTTAGTGTAATTAAATTTTAAAAAATAAACATATATACCATCATAGATAATGCAAAATAATAAAAAAATACAAAAAACTAAAAACTAAAAAAAAGATGAAACTAAAAAGTTAGAAGCTAGAAGATGTGATGTCCAGATTTGAAGACTAGTAGCTAGCAGTACGTGCCTGGAATAATGAGCAAAGGTTTGCCAGCATCACCTGTTGCTGTTTGTCTGAAATTTCACCACCTGAAGAGCTTTGGTATAAAGCAACCGAAAGGTGGGTTGGTGATGGTATGGATGGAGAGGATACTCTGAGAATCCGTGCGGGATGCTTCGCCGAAGTTTCGTGCACTCGTCTTTTTTTTCCGACTTGACTTGCCGAATCATCGTCCACACACCACCCCAGCTATGGGCCCTCAAAAAAGCTTAGGTGCTTACTGAGGCTTTAAAATCTGAGCTTCTATTTTTTACTGTAGCAATTTTTATCTATAACTAATATTAGCTTTTTAGTGTAATTAAAATTTAAAAAATAAATATATTATATCATCATAGACAATGTAAAAAAATAAGAAAAAATACAAAAACTAAAAAAATAGAAAAAGACGGAACTAAAAGGTTAGAAGCTAGAAGACGTGACGTCCAGATTTGAAGACTAGTAGCTAGCAGTACGTGCCTGGAATAATGAGCAAAGGTTTGTCAGCATCACCTGTTTATGTGCTGGTAATTGGATGTTTGCATGTAAGTCAAAAAAACTTGGGTGGTGTGTGAACGCATCCGTGCATAGGCTAAAGCAAGGCATTCACATCTAAGTTTGCTGAATTCTAGTACAAAGATCAAATAGTATGTAAGATATGATAATATTTTTCCATCATGATAATATGAATTCACATTTAGAAGCCGTTTTTAGCTTTTACTACATTATCTAACTTTTAAACGAAATATTTTTTTCAAAACGAGGTCTACAAGTTAATTGTAGTACACATTAAAAGGCCAACATCTGTACCATCTAGAATCACAAGCGAGTATCTCTCTCCGTAATCTCTATCATAAATAGCTAAAATTTAAAATTTTCAGTTAAAATCCATAAACCAAAGCCACTTCAAACAGGCCCAATATTCCCCTATCATGTTTGGCAACAAGGAGCTAGAGCTTGATGGAGACAGGGACTTAGAAAAGTGGATAGATATGATGAAGGAACCATAAATTGTGTGTGATGAGGGAACCATAAATTGTGTGTGGGACCGAAGGTAGGCACGGTCACTGCGAACCCTAATCAAAATCAGCCTACGAGTTGGCTTGGTATGTATGTTGTAACTGAACGAGACTGTTGCGTTCAGACTAGAAGACTGGCAGCTAGTAGTAGCGGGCAGCGGTGGAATAAGGATTTGGCTATACTCTAATTGAACTCTAATAATCTAAAACTAATACTAATTTATATCCATACCACGATATAATAAAGTACATCATAATTACATTATTGATATAAAACTTAAGTTCAATGGCAAAACATAAAGCATAATAAGGAAAACATAGCATGTGGTCAAAATATAAACAATGTAACATAATAAAGATATAATTTGAGTACCTAAATTACGAAGATTTAATATCTATCATATCTCATTATTTCTTTATTAATAGTTAGACATGAACCAGAACATGAAAAGACAACATATAAGAGTAAAGCAAACATGTGTATGAATAAATACGAACAACACGAAGATTACATTTATAAGAAACTAACTTACCACTAACATGAGATAGTTGTTTCTTACGTGACCTCATCCTTTGAAAACACCCTAAAATCTTATCATTATTAATGTTCGCAAATATGTCTCATTCAATATAGCTCATACCAAGCTACCCACTCATCATTCATCTTATTCCGTAAATCAGTCTTAATAATCTTCGTAGCTGAAAAGGCTCTTTCTACGGTTGCTATTGCAACGGTAAAATCAAGGCCAATTCAATGAGACGATATACCAATGAAAAAATTATATGTCTATCAGTCTCAACTGTTTTCACAACAAGATTTTCAAGATCAGTACAATTTGTAAAATCTATATCGCCTCTCACATCAGCAATAAATGTACCAAACTGGTCCTTAAGGACTACACAATCATATTCGGAGAAGTCATCATCACATATTCTAGCAAGTTCAATTAATTTGCGTTCATCAAAGTTTGCCAAAGAATTTTTTGGATCAAGACAAGTAATGCACATCAATAATTAGGTCGATCTTTCAGTAAAGCAATTATTCATCTCAACAATAATTTGGTCATGCACCATAATAAATATATCATAATAAAATGGTCATAGTAAGTTACCATCTGGCCACCATGACCCCTAATCGGTATTGTATCATTCATATTCGGCACAATGATCTTATGTTGGAGACAAAAGGCATTTGCCTTTGCGAAAATCTCATCCCAACCATCATTTCTTATTACCTCAATTGTCTTCAATGTGATCCTAATTAGCCCTATTGCACGAATAATGTTTTGATCTTTCTTTTATAAGTATTGTGATAGATCATTAGTCTTGCCTAACATTCTGATCATAAGATGCAATATAAGTACAAATTCAAAGCTCTTCATTTTTTCCAACAAACTGGAAGATGTGGTTTTCTGTGTTGTACTAGTTACATCACCACTCAAATTCTCTGATTCGTTAATGACCAAATCCCACATGAGAAGAAAACTACACAAGGTTTTATGATGTGAGCCCTAACGAGTATCACTGGGCCTTGCAAGGTTAGTTTGTTGGTTTTTTCCTTTTTTCTAAAGAATTTCACTAGACTCTAATTTGTTCACAATTTTATCATGATGATCTTAGGCCAATTGATCTCTTCTGATGTAAGAAGCATTAACAGTGTTTACAATCATGGTGATATAGTTAAAGAAATCTAAAACTGAAGAACAACACTTGGCAACAGAAACAACCACTAACTGCAACTGATGGGCAAAACAATGGACGTAAAACGCATATGAATTTTCATCCAATATACGTCTTTGCAATACATGAAATTGTCCTATCATGTTTGATGCTCCATCATATCTTTGCCCTCACAATCTAGAGACTGATAAACCATGAAAATATAACATACCATCTAATGCTAGTTTTAACAAAGACGATATTGCGTCAGAAACATGTTGAACCATGAGAAATCTCTCTATCACCTTGCCTTTGTTATTGATGTACTTGTATAGAGCAAGAATGTATAATTAATATAGTTTAGACGTACTAAGACATAAAAAATACGAACAAATTAACATCAAAACCACAACCATTTGCTCCTTGATAGATGCATCATGGGCCTCATCAACAAGTATGGCAAACTGTCTATCCCCAATATCATTAATAATGACTTTGATGGTCTCCTCTGCATAAGCTTTGTACAACTGTTTTTGTATTTGTGGTGAAGTTAATAAGTGGTTAGCAGGAGCGTTGTCAAGCAATTTTGCAACCTTATCATCCTTCTCTTTATACCATTTCACCATTTCTAGGAAGTTCCTTTTATTGTTTGAACTAAGAGACTCATCATGTCCACGAAAAGTAAGAGCTTGCAATAGAAGAAATCTTGCAATACCTAATATAATAGTAAGATGTGATTTATATTCTTCCTTATTCTTCTTCGTGGCAACGACCATCACATAATCCACACCCTGTCTTTGATTTTTGAAAGCCTCGCAATGCTTTCTTGATTTGTTGTAATAACTATAGACTTTACCAATATGTTCATCAAAACTTTTAATTGCATTCTTCTAATTAGCAAACCCTACCCTTGTGAATGATTCAATACCATAATTCTCAGCTCTAGGCTGCTTAAAGAGGAAATAATAAAAATAAAATATTGCATCTTTAGCAACACTATATTCCAACTAATTATACCTTTCGAACCATGATTGTTGAAAGCTCCTCCTCTGGTTCCCATATTCTTTATGTGAAAATTTATGACCACTTGGTTGGCATGGGCCTATTTGCAAATACTCTCTTCTAGCAGCATCTCTAATATCCACATCCAAATCCTTAATTGGTTTCTGAAGCCCAGGATCAGCAACAATATCATCAGGACTGAGTACAACACGAGGATTGTTTTGAAGCGTGTTACTAGCTTCTATTTCTGGTGTTTCTGTAGTTGCAAGAGATTGGTGGGAATCGTGGGATTGTGCATGTGTTGGAAAATAAGATGACAAAGTCTTTGCCTGCTTCATTTTGTATTTACTAATAACTTCTACAGCAAAAATAAGATGATAATGTCTTCATCAAACCCATATCTAAACTCATTCCCTATTAAAACACTCATATTTTTCAAGAGCTAGAATAGAAGAACAGCTAGGAATGGATTACAATGTTGATTACATCTGATATGAGCAATTCATATAAGGTGTTATATCCTACATACAGATTGCAGAGTAACAACTAACAAAAGAGAATTGATGAATCATCATATTTCACATCTTTTTTTTTCCAATTACCAGTTTACTTGAATAGCTAAATGGCCCAAATCAAAAGGTTTCAAAAACTTTACCTCAAGTCGTAGCGCGCGTCGAGCGCTGAGGTCGGAAGGTGGCGCTGGCCGGAGGCGGGTGCATGAGGCAGAGAGGCGGCAGGGTGGCGGTGGCCGAGGCGGCGGCATAGGTCGGGAGGGCACCGCGCCGCAGCGCGGCGGCCGTGGTCGGGAGGCTAGAGGCTGGTGGCGTAGGCCGGGAGGGGGCGCCGCGGTGGTTCTAGCTGGGAACCGGGCGGGGCAGCACTGGGAGGGGGGTGGTCCGCCGGTGGGCGATGTTGGCCAAGATCCGAGAGGGGGATGGGCAGTGGCGGAACTAGGCTAGGGTCTCCCCAAAAGAGTCTTACAAGCGCTGGTCTGATCGCATTGTTCGAACATCGCTACTGTTTGATTAGCATCATCTGAACAGTAGGAGAAGAAACTTCGGGCTGTCTAAATATCGCTATATTTTTTGTCGTTAGATTTGGATCGGGCCATTAGTAAAGTGTATCTTTTCGGACGGTCCGAACATCATCAATAACCTTTCGGCCGTTGAATGTACATCGGACGATCAACAGAGCATGACTTTTTGCACTAGACGATCAAATGAGTAGCCCTTGGCCGTTGGATATGGATTGAACAACTATCGGCTGATACCCCTTCATGGGCTACTGAGCTGAATCCTAGCAATACTATCCTAGACTGAGCTGAGAATACCTGGGCTATACACTATACGTATTTTTTCACGCCCCGAGCTTTAGCCTACATTGCCAGGGGCCCAATTCTACCCTGGTAGCGGGGATGCTTTGCGGAAGGTCTAGTAATCTACTTTGCGGAAGGTCTGGTAATCTACTTTGCGAAAGGTCTAGTACTCTACTTTGCGAAAGTTTTGTGCACTCGTCTTTTTGCTTTGATTTGCCAAGCCGTCATCATGCAACCACCCCTGTGTCCTCCTCGTTAATGGTGTAACTGTTGCCTGTTACTCCTTGATATGCAACATTTTAATGATATTTTTTCATGTATATAATATTTTTTGTCAAAAAATATTACATACATATTAAAATATTGCATACATAGATAAAACATATTGTAAATATAGGTAAAAAAATATTACATATATGGACAAAAAATCGACTAATTTTGTCTAAAAAATAGTCAAATGTGGTTTAGTTTTTTGAACCAAAATCAGTCGATTTTTTTGTCTTGTCATGTATGCAATATTTTCACCAATATTTGCAATATTTTTCATCCATGTATACAATATTTTAACATGTATGAAATATTTCTCTGCGAAAAAATATTGCAGAAATGGGAGAAATTTTGCAGACATGGAAAACCCATGTATGCAACATTTTGCGTCCATCTGTGTAATATTTTTCGTCTATGTATGCAACATTTTTCCTGTATGTGCAGTATTTTTCTGTCGGAAAATGATACAGATATGTTAAAATATTATATATATGGACACAAAATATTATAAATATAGACAACAAATATTATATACATAGAAAAAAATCGCCTTGTTTCGCTCAAACAGCAGTGAATTGCAGTTTAGCACTTCCGTTAAAAAACGAGCGGGCAGGCAGTCTCCTCAATATTATGTTAAAGCTATTTTGACCACTATTTTCTCTGATAACTATTTATAAAATATAATATTATAAAAGTATTTTTAAGATATATATATATATATCATTTGTACATGTCTAATTTAAATTAAGAAAAATATTGGTACGTACTATATTTATCCCGAACATCACTTATTTGTGGGCGGAGAGAGGCATTCCATTACCACAGAGGCATATAGCATTTTCCTTTATTTCCATCAAATCGGCAATGTAATCTTAGCTGGCCCACCAATTAGCCTGTGTTATCTTAGCACTTCATCTTTAGCCAGTGTTATCTTTGTCACTTTAGCCAATGGGATCCGCGGGGTTGCTTCGTGGAAGTTTCGTGGACTATGATTCTGAGCATTACAAGCAAGCAGGCAGTCTCCTCAACTCCACCCAGTCCCACGCCATCGCCGAACCACACAACCTGCCCTGCGCACCATACGAACACACCAGCCATGGAGATCGTCACAGGAGCGATGAGCGCTCTGCTTCCCAAGCTGGGCACCCTTCTCACCGACGAATACAAGCTGCAAAAACGGGTGAGGGGCGATATCAGATACCTCAAGGCGGAGCTGGAGAGAATACATGCTGCCCTTGAGAAGGTGTCGCGGGTGCCGGCGGACCAGCTGGACGAGCAGGACAAGATCTGGGCGAGGGAAGTTAGGGAGCTGTCCTATGACATCGAGGATAGCATCGACGCTTTCATGGTGCGCGTCGATGCTGGTCAGCCCACCGATGTACACGTCTTTAGGCGTTTCATTGATATGATACCGGGCGGGCGTTTCATTGATAAGATACGAGGCTGGCTAAGCAAGTACAAGGATCGCCGTCAGTTTGCCAAGGATACCATGGACATCAAAAGCCGTACCAGGGAGGTGGCTGAGGGGCATGAAAGGTACACGCTTCTCAATGACAATCTTCTTCCAGGACCTAGCAGCAATACAGTTGTCGATCCCCGCATTCCTGGTATGTATAGAGAGGCGGCGGAGCTTGTTGGCATCGATGGTCCAACAGAGGACCTAGAGAAGTTATTAATGGAGGAGGATAGCGCGCCGAAGGTGATCGCCATTGTTGGAGTTGGCGGCTTAGGCAAGACCACGCTTGCCTATTCTCTCTGTCGGAAGCTTGAAGGAAAATTTCAATGCAAGGCTTTCGTTTCAGTGTCACAAAAGCCTGACGGAAAGAATATTTTAGCGAGCATTCTCCGGCAAGTAACTGGACAGAAGGACCGCAATACTGACTCATGGCCTGTCGAAGAGATCATTGATGAAATCAAACAATTCCTTCAAGATAAGAGGTACATTAAATCTCTTACTGGCTCTCCATAACCTTCTGAAAAGTTACTTTAATTTGCTTTTTAGCTGCCTTATATTCTACTAGTTACACTACGACTGTAAATAAATGTACTTTATTTTTCAATTTATTAAATGGGTGTTACATGTTAGAATTATACGTATGAACTTGAAACTTGATGTAAAATAAAATATCAAGAAAGCAAACCAGATAAAAAATTACACTGCTAGGTTTCCGGGGTCTCCGGCTCTCCGACTAACAAATTACACTGCTAGGTTTTGTGCTTGTCATGCCGACCAAGTAACAGATTCATTTGCGGCTTTGGAAATCAGCTCAGCTATATAGCACCCATTCGGGTGACACTGATCCCCATCAAAGCATTAGATGATGAGCGCTCGGATTAGAACAATAAAAAATTTTCCTCACAGCAATTACAATATGCAGGGAATACTCTTGGATCTTCTTTGTTTGTGCAATTTTCTTCGGCATGCTATAGATGTTTGACCGGATGGCAACAAAGGGGCTGAATGGTGCTAACTCAAAATTTTCCTCCAAATATTCAATGTTCTATCATCAAACACCTACAGAGATATAGAACACAGAATTCTCAGCTGAAAACCCAAACCAATTAGATTAAGTCAACAAAATTTGAAACCCAATACTTCCCAGAAGTTTGACCGGCCCGGCAGTCTGACCGCTACTATAAGGGCGATTTGACCGCTACTACAGTAAAATCAGGTAAATAAATAGTGTTTTCAACATTATTTCATGCCTAAAAATCGATGGAACATTTAATCCGTAGATCTAAATAACATAAAATTTGGCTTGGATCTTCTTTAGATTATCAAGAACCTATTCCAATAAATGATCACGAAAATCATTGTTAAAGTTGAGACCTTTTTCAGTTTGAAGGAAAGGTACACCGAAATCGAGCCAAAATCAAAATCAGTGAATACAACTTGCTTGTGGGTGGACGATGACCAAGATGCATTTAGATATATTTTCACATATCATAATAAGCAAGAACATTGAAGAAATTACTCCAAAAACCCTTAGATTAAGAAATCACTTGAAATATCAAAAATATGCAAAAACCGAGTTTCCTGATGAACTTGCTACCAAAGTGTCCAGATGGGTGGAGGATGATCCCCAAAGATTCTCTCCATCTCTTACACGTACTTGGCACAGCAAGATTAAGAAAACGGTGAGAGAAGAGGAAAAATCAACCAAAACAAGAGCAAATAAATCAAATAGAGAGATGGCTATACAGAATATCAATGATTGATTTTATTGCTGCTTGAGAGGGATAGTTTTACATTCACTCAACCTTGGAGTACAGAGAGCACACCATGCACTCAAACTCTAGCCCTAAAAATACCAAAGCACAAGATAGATGGATTGGATAGTTAACCATATGTATCAATTCCAACCCTTTTTTTATAAATAGGCTAGCCAGCCGTATCTAACCCTAATAGATATTATCCACTCAGTACAATAGGGAAAACCCGTTAACCCTGCACATACGGATTTTACTCACATATATTCACTTATGCACACTTTTCAAAGAACATAAACTCCGTATTCGTTAAATTCTTAGGCTTGATCCATCTCAATCAAACTAGCTCCACCTTAACTTAAACCGCTCAACCAAGCGCCACTCATGCGCTACGGTTTTGATCTAATGTGGTTTCTAGTATTTGGCCAAACTACCAAAATACTCCTTATTAACCCGATCATCATCATCCATTAGAGTGCAATCCCGCTGTTCGAACTCATCTTCAACCTTTCCCGTCTTTCTCGTACCATGCTTAAGCTCACCGTCTCACCCGGCATTCTCGATCGTTCTGGGCCTCAACTCCTCCATGAGTCTAGCTCTGATCATCATCGTTGACCACGGTTAACTCCAAACGACCTTGTTCATCCAAAAATAAAGAAATCATTTCGAGCATAAGTTCTCACAACTAGACCCGCGTTAGCCAAAATATACATCATGCAACCTTAATTCAATGACTTAGGTCACCCAAACTCAATCCATGACTCAGAACTCAAAATCCTCAATTTTTGCCAAAACTAGTATTACCACTCCTCTCAAGCCAGGACTACATTTTTCTTGAAAAGCATAGAAAATAGCTCAAAGAAAATGCAATCTTTTGCAAAATTAAATAACCACTCTAGAAACATTGCAATGGTTTATCATAATATTAAACAGGACATTCTTACATAGTCCTTCAATCTCTGATTTGATGAACCCAGTGGCAATACTAAAAAATGTAAATAAGTAATGATTTTAGACAAAGAACAAGAATTTTGCAAAAAGAGGTTCAAAATAGTCACAAGAGGAATGTAATAATTGAAAATGGCCATATGACGCAAAAACGGAGTGAAACCACTGAAAAATGACAAAATTTCCACAAAATTTCAAATTTACCAAATAAGTCATAAAATCTCACTCTAGATCCATATGAAAGAACAACTATACTGTTTGACCTTAGTCATAGTGAGAAGAGATCGACAGCTCTAATTTAGTAAAAAATTTGCACAAAATTCTAAATCATTCTCTAAATATGCGCTTTTACCAATCATTCTCCCCCTTTGACAATGGAGTCATCAAGATACATGAAAGAAGACAGAGCATAAATGAAATGAAGTGGCTATATTTTATTCATTTTTAGCATTAGGAGCCATGAAAATTATCTAAAGTGACTCTACAAGTATTACACCATATCATATTATATGACAGAGCTATTTAGATCATAGCAAGCTTTATATAACAAAGCTAAAACTAGGTGAGCAATAATATGAAATTAAATTGATTTTTAATATGTCAAGTCGCTCAAGATTATAGTTTAGCTAATAGTATCCAAAAATGAGGCAAACTATGTCAATATTCTAAATATAATCGAGAAGCTACAATTGAGTCAATTTAGAGTGCTACAAGTTTAAAGTTGAAACATTTTGTTCAAGCACATGGTACATGTAATTGAGCAAATTTAGCACATTTGACATTTTCTGATATTCATTTTTGGCTTCAACCATTCTTCAAAATTTTTATTTTCTTAGCCATGTGCTAGATCTCAAGCCTTATGCGACCACCTCAAGTAAGAAGTTTAAGAAAATGGTCTTGATCATGCAAAACTCATCTAAGTTTATGTCTAGTGCAATAGTAAGCCATCTCATGAGAAAAAAATTAGTGATATTAGTTTTTTTCGCAAAAAAGAGATTATTTTGTATTTTCTTGACTTAGTTCAAGAACAAAGAGTTAATACTAACTCATGCTTTAATAAAGAACTAGCATAGCTAATCTACCCTATATGACTCTATAACTGTTAATTGGTCATATAAACATAAGAGAGTAAACACGTTCCCTATCTACCTAGGAGGCCTAAACCCTGTTAGACCTAAAAGAAGTGAGCTTAACTTAGTGAGAAGAGAAGCAATTAATAAGCAACATTCTAAGGTCACAAGATAAGAGGAAGAAATCTAAATGGACCAACTCTGGTCTATACTAGGAAGTCTAACCCAAAAGTAATCAGAAGCAAAGTGCAGAATAAAACAAATGAACATATGATACAGAGTAATGATGTCCCCCCTCAGATTATGCCATACGAACAAACCACCCCAAGCTCTTCTCGCAAAGCCATGAACTTCGAGCTATCTAAAGGCTTAGTGAAGATATCAGCTAACTGGTGGTCATTATCTATAAAATGAAGCACTATGTCACCCTTCTCCACATGATCTCTAAGAAAATGATATCAAATATCTATGTGCTTGGTCCTACAGTACTACACTATGTTCTTGACAATGTTAATGATAGAAGTATTATCACAGAAAAGTTGAACACTATCTATCGCTAACCCAAAGTCCCGCAAGGTCGAAACCATCTAAAACACCTGACTACAGTAACTAGCAGTTGTAACATACTCGGCCTCTGCGGTGGACCGTGCAACACTGGACTACTTCCTAGAGGACCATGAAACAAGAGAAGTGCCAATGAATTGGTAAGTGCCAGATGTGCTCTTTTTATCTATCCGACAATCAGCAAAGTCTGCGTTGGAGTAAGTTCTAAGGGAAAGACAGCAAGTAGAAGAGTACCAGATACCATAATCTCGAGTAGCTTGAAGGTAACTGAAGATACGCTTCACCGTCTGATGGGGAGAGGCATGAGAAGTCTAAAATCAAGCGCACAAACATACGACGAAATTTATATCCAGCCTCGAAGTAGTGAAGTACAAGAGGGACCAAATATGGTGACAAAGGCAGAGTGTAGATAGAAGTGAGATAAGCCAGAGTTCGAGCGTGTGACACTCTCAAAGAGATCACCTATGATCTGCTCAAAAGGATGACGACGTTGAATGTGTCGGGGAGGTTATGAATGTGATGAAGAAGTGGTCTCTACCTCATAAGCTGTGGAGGTAGACACAGAGCCACAAGCTTCAGAAGAGCTAGAAGGTAAGGGCTGATCTTCCTAAGACGCATTGAAAGAAACAAGCACCTCAGGGATAGACGGGATTGGATCAGGTAAAAAACCTTCATCTCCATCATCCTTATCATCTACAAACATGGTCTCAGACTGCATTACTAGATCTGAGATATTGGACCTAGTACCAGGACTAGCCTCATGAAAGTAACTTCACAGGTCTCTATTATCCTAATCGTCTCATAGTTCTAGACCCTATAACCCCACGAAGAAGTCGAACAACCCAGAAAGATACCATCAAATGGGCGAGAGTCGAACTTATCTAGATTCCTAGACTTGAATAAAATACTTGCAACCAAAAATACGAGACACTAGGTTTTCGCACATACCTCAACTCGTAAGAAGTGCGATGCAAGTGTGCCATAAGAAAAACTCTGTTCGAAATATGGCAAGCGGTAGCTATAGACTCAGCCCAAAACTTCCTAGGTGTACCATACTCATCTAGCATCATCCTGGCTATCTCAACCAAGGTATAGTTCTTTCTCTCTACAACACCATTTTGTTGAGGAACATATGAAGAAGAGAACTGATACTCTACACCTATCTCATCATAGAACCTCTCAAAGTAGGAGTTCTTGAACTTTGCGCTATTATCAGTGCGAATTGCTTGTAAGGCACCAGAGAGCTCAACAGACAAACTACTGAATAGACCTCAAAAATAAATGAAAGTCTTATCCTTTGAGGCTCAGAAACACCCAAGTAAATCTCGAGAAGTCATCAAACACAACAAGAACATAGCACTTCCCACCAGCCGACTATACTCTAGCTAGACCAATAGTGTCCATATGAAGAAGCTATCCTGGTGCATTGGTCGTAGTCATAGTGACTGAAGTATGAGAAGCAGCAACTATCTTGCAATGCTGACAAGGAGCACAAACTAAGTCTTTAACCATTTTAAGTTTAGGCAAACCACAAATAAGGCCATGGCTACTAACTTAGGTTAAGTGATCAAAGTTAATATGACCAATCTCCTATGCCAAAAAGAGATTACAGGACTCCGAAGCAATTAAGCACCTGAGAGAATCACTTGAAGACTCAATAAAGATCCTCCCAAATCTAGAAATCCCGCAAACTAGACTCTCTGAAGAATCAAGAATATTGCAAGTATTTTTCTTAAAGCTTACATCCAAATCGTTATCGGTAAGCTGGGAAACAGATAGCAAAGTATATCACAGCTTACTCACTAAGGCAACATCATTAAGAACGAAATAATTATTAATGCGCACAGTACCTTTAACGACGACTCGACCTGACAAGGCATTTCTAAAGGTGATAGTCTCATCACCTGGAGCTTGGACTAGGGAAGAGAACCAATATAAATATCTGGTCATATGACGAAAACAATCAAGTCAATAAGCCAAACATCTCCCTTTCCAGCCTAATGAACCTAAATCAGTGAGAAAAAAACATCGGTGACTCAGTACTAGGGTAAATAAGAGCAAATCTAGGAACCTAGTACTGAGTCATACGACAAGCAGAAGATCCAGTCACAGAAACAAAACACTGACCTCTAGTGTCACTATGCAACTCTCCTCTCACAGAAAATAAAAGGTCTAGAAATAGAATCCAAACTTCTACCTAGTGTATATTGATCACCTTGTGGATAGTTATCTCGATGGGAAAAATGAGGACTACCCTTTGGACAGCGGAAACCTTAACCAGAAGTAACTCGAGGACCAAAACCAGAAGAAGCCTGAAAACCAAGTCATTGACGCTGCCTAAAACCAAGAAAGTCAGGAGAGCTATCTACAACTCTAGACCTCGTGTTGGTCTTAGGAGCACTCCAAGTCTGGGGTTGACCATAAATACCCCTAAGAGCGTGAACACGATCACAACACATGATTTTGGTACGCCTAAAGCAGAACTTAACTAAGTGCCATTCTTTTAACAAAAGGTGCAATGATACTTCACTTTCTGAGAGGTCGAAGCAGCAGGTACCACAACCTTACTATCAGAGATCCCTTGGATAAAGCCTACAAACTTAAACAGTGTCTTCTTAGGCTTGGGCGCAACCTCTATCACACCTACTACAACTCTAACAACTGCAGGTGGATGTTTCCTCATATCCTCCAGAAAATTATATCATAGACCTTGGTTGAACTTGCAAATCTTGGATTTGTCCAGGATAAAATTGGGCCTTTTCTTACCTCTGACAAATTTCTCAAGAGTGTTCATTAGATACTCACACTCCTAAAAAATGATGCATATGAATAACATGGGGAAGAGGAAGATGAAGAACTAGAAGGAGAAGATCGAATAGCACATGCATCTCTCCTTATGCACGGCTGCCTCAACCTTAACGGCTTTGCAAGATACACGCGGGGCAGCCCTAATCCTAGTCATCTGGGCCTTGTAACTTTTCCTCAAGGTCTTCTGCATTTTCTCCCCTTCTTCCGTACAAAACGAGCACTTATTGTGTTTTCTCTAGTAGGTCCTTAGTTAGCGTCACATATTTTTTATTCAAAGCAATCAATTCAGATTTTAGTTTTTCACAATTGTTGCATGGTAAACTAACAGGTGCCTTAGAAGCATATTGAGCTATTTTCTTATTACAACCATACACATCTTGAAATTGTTTAGAAATGGATTTAAGTTCAGCAGTTAATTTAGGACAGTTGACACAAAACAATAGGCTCAATCAAAGTAACTTGCATCTCAGCAATTTTATGACCTACCTTTTTTAAATTATTTTTAAAATTGATATATGTATCATAAGTTTCAAGTAGACCAAGGAGCATGGTATATGGCTCTCTAAGGGCATTGTTCTTATCCTCACTTGAGGTGCAAAGTGTAGTCTCAGCAGAATCAGACTGACAAAGAGTAATTCTAGCCATCTTTAGTTTTGTTAAAAGACTAACATTCTCCATATTAAGCAAATCAAGCTCAAAAATCACACTATCATGTGAGGTCCTTCGGTTCTCCATATCTTCAAACAAGGAAGAACAAACATCATAATCGTCTCAGAAGGAAATAAATCTAAGTGAAGTAAGCTTTCGTAACAAGCTCTATATCTCCTCTAACTTACCATACCTAGCTCTAGATTTAGCATAAAACTTTCCCAAGTTGTGAAAAGCATCATTGAGCTGATCGTAGGATGAGCATACTTTATCGGAGTCATTGTAGAGATCATTATCGTTGATTCCATTCTTGTCAGCCATGAAGCACATTTCGATGAAGTCATCGTCATCCTTGGTATTCACTTGTGGATCATCCTCACCATCGTTGTCGCTCCAGCCCACTATGTTGTTGAAATCAAAATTGTCGAAGACGGTGAGGACGCAGTGGAAGAGGTTCTTTGCTTTGCTGAGATTGCGAAACTTCTTCTCTTTGCCTTGATCATGAGCTGGAGGCTTGTTGCGGTTCTTGCTGATAGTCATTCTTGCTAGTACTACCGTAGTCGTTCTTGCCCTTCTCTAACTTGGAGTAATTTACTCGAATGTGGTTAGGGCCATCACACTCGAAGTAGATCACCAGACTCCTCTCTTTCTCTCCCTAACCCTATTGTATTTATGAGAATTTTCTAGTTAGAAGTGCTAGCTCACTCTCTGGAAACTACTCAAACTGATCTTTACTCATCTTGCACAGAGCAGCCAAACAAAAACCAGAGACACCATCAGAAGATAGTCTAGAAGCAGATGTGGGATCAGTGACCAAGGCCATTAACTGCGACTTTGTCTTACGAGAGACAACGTCAATCTCATGAGTCTTGAGGCGAAAGTACAACACGTCAAGACTCAAGGTCAACAAATCAGTCGTGTCCTTGATGGTGGTCACTTTCATCTCTCCAACTTCGAGCTCCAGGGCATAAAGCATTTGGCAAGTATTTTCTGAGTCTGGGTATGTAAGACCAGTAGCTCGGAGGTTGCTCAAAATCTTGTGAAATTTACCAAAGCATTCATCTAAGCATTCACCATCAAGCATCTTAAATTTGTTGTACTCTCTCTTATACTAATCCTATCAAACAGTCTTGATTTGGGTAGTACCCTCATGGTATGCATCAAGGGTCACCCAAATATTGTATGCCGACGAGAGGTGAGAGATGCGGTTAAACTCATTTATGCTAAGACCCTAAATGATGATGTATTCATAGTCAACATCTAATGTATTCATAGTTGTGATATTCTCATCGGCAGGAAGAACAAACCGGTTCTTAACATTTTTCCAAATGCATAGCCTTCAGTCTGAATGTAAGATTCCATCATACTATTCCAAAAGGGATAGTCGACCCCATCGAAAATAGGAGGCTTGCTGGAATACTTGTCTACTACCATGGCTCCAAAGACCAGTTAAGATCTATGAAAAGAGTTAACCGAGCTCTGATACTACTTGTTAGATCAGATGGCAACAGAGGGGCTGAATGGTGCCAACTTAAAATTTTTCTCAAGTATTTAAGATTCTATCTTCAAACACCTACAGAGGTGTAGAACACAGAATTCTCAGCTGAAACCCAAACCAACTAGCTCAAGTCGACAAAATTTGGAACCCCGCGGTTTGACCGGCCTACAAACGACGGTCTGACCGCTACTATAAGGGCGGTCTGACTACTGCTACTCTAAATTCAGATAAATGAATAGTATTTTCAGCGCTACTTTAAACCCGAAAACCAATGAAACTTTTGATCCATAGATCCAAATGATATGAAATTTTGCGAAGATCTTCTCAAGATTATCAAGAACCTATTCCAATAAACGATCATAAAAATCATGGCCAAAATTGAGACCTTTTTTAGTTTAAAGGAATGGTGTACCAAAGCAAAACCAGAATTGGTGAATACAACTTGTTCGTGGGTGAACGATGACCAATATGGGTCTAGATGTGTTCCCGCATGTCACAAACACTGAAAAAATAACTCCAAAAACACTCAGATCAAGAAATCACTTGGAAGATTAAAAATGTGCAAAAACCGAGTTTCTTAATGAACTTACTACCAAAGTATCTAGATGGATGGAAAATGATCCCTAGAGGTTCTCTTTAGCACAGCAAGTCAAGAAAAGGGTGAGGGGAGAGGAAAAAACAACCAAAACAATAGCAAATCAATCAAATAGAGAAATGGCCATGGAGAATATCAGGGATTGATTTAATTGCTGCTTGAGAGAAATAGTTTTACAGTCACTCCATCTTGGAGGACAAATAGCACACCATGCACTCAAACCTTAGCCCTAAAAACCAGACTTGTCAATACCGTTTTGGTACCGATCGTACCAGCCGGTACGTGCCGTACAGCCACATGAACCAGTACGAAGTAAGTCTAATACCATACCGGCCCAAATGATGGCCAATACCAGTTAACCTCCCAACACACGTGTTTTACTCACACATGTTCACTTATGCATACTTTTCAAAGCGCATAAGCCTGTGTCTGCTAAATCCTTAGTCTTGATATGTCTCAATCAAATCAGCTTCACCTTGACCTAAACTACTCTCCCAAGCGCTACTCATGTACCGCAGTTTTGATTCTAGGTGGTTTCCGGTATTTTGATCAAACTACTAAAATACCCTTCATTGACCTGGTTATCACCATCTATTGCAAGTAATCGTCATGCTTACTATGTGTAGGTGCACCACTAGCTTACCATGCATCGTCAAGTCTCTCCCATCTCAGTTCCATCGAACAACGGCTCACTTGGATCGTCCAAGCCTCATCGTGCAATCTCACTGTTCGAACTCATTTTTAACATTTCCTGTCTTTCTCGTGCCATACTTGAATTCACTATTTCACCCGACATTCTCGATCATTCTGGGCCTCAACTCCTCTGTGAACCTAGCCCTGATCCTCGCCATTAACTACGGTTGATTTCAAGCGATCCTACACATCTAAATACAAAGAAATTATTTTTGGGTATAAGTTCTTCACAACTTGATTCACGTTAGCCAAAACATGCATCATAGAACCTTAATGCAATGACTCAAGTCACCCCAACTCAATCCATGACTTAGAATCCAAAATCTTCAATTTCTGTCAAAACAAATACTACTGCTCCTCTCAAGGTGGTACTATTTTTTTCCTGAAAATTCTAGAAAACAACCCAAACAAAATATA